>LGRX02033440.1:0-115404 GCA_001247695.2 Cymbomonas tetramitiformis
GTATCCGGTAAAACTGTTAATCCGAGTGCCACGTGTATGATTCCTATTAAAAGTGTTAATTTTCTGTTAATATTCCTTACATGTGTAATGATCTCGCGAGGGGGGCCTATTTCAACTCCCTCCGGCACCCCTCCGATTAAGTGTTAACATTCTGTTAAAATTGTGTTAAATTAACATTCTGTTAACATTCTGTTAACATAATTTATATAATTCCTTAACTTTCGCCCAAGCCAATCATTATCTACCACCGGGATTTATAACACCACTATTAACAGTTCCTACCCGTTAACACTTTTTAACACATAATTAACACTTTTTAACACTTTATTAACAGAAATCCTCAGTGGTGTGCCACCCGACTCCCAACCTTCCCCACGGCTCCAATAGCAAGGACTGGCCTGACATCCACCAAGAGCCAAGCCTCGTTGTCAAAGTCGGTGGCATCGCACTCAGTGAACTCGCAGTCGACGCCATTCTTAGCCCAGCCGCGTTGCATCTCATCTTTGGTGAGGTTCACGGCGTGTTTGACCTTCTCATGTTGGGCGAGAGCTGGTTTGTGAAAACTAGTGAAGACACAAAATCGGCACTTGAAACCCTTAGGCTCTTCACTAGGGCGCGAGGTGGCCGTAAATTTCTTCCCAGTTTTGGTGGTCACCGCCACCGAATATCCCAGGTCGAAAAACGTGGCCTGTTTCGAAGGCATCTTCTTGGCAACGAATGTACTCGAGGGAGGAGGCTCTTGCTGACTAAGATTCACGTTGGCACTTGGCACCATCACGCCACCAGAATTCTGAGGTGCTGCATTCTGAGAAGCTTGCTGCGCTGATGAAGAAAGCGGTGAAGATAACAACTGTGCACAGTCGGTCTCCAAATTACCACCTATAGCATCCACAACACTATCCTCGATCCGCTCCACGTCGTTGGAAACTGGCGCTGAAAGAGTAGACGTAAGGTCGAGGCATACGCGCTTCTGCGCAAGAAACTCGTCCCTATCAAGAATATCATCTTGGAAAAACGATTTCAGTTCTCTTAACTCAGACATCAAACTCGCACTGAGATCATACACATCATGACCTTCTCTCCCAAGCAGCTTAGCCTTCTCTGCCTTAAACTCGGGTTCAGACAAAACATCTTCGTCGAACAGTGTCTTTAACTTTCTAAGAGCTATCTTTTTGGGCCCGTCCATTAGGGCTCTACAGTCAACAGTGTCACAAACGTTTCAAAAATCGATCGATTAAGAAAACATTAAGAAAGCAGCCGCTGGGTTGCATACACATCGAAAGGCCAAGGGCCGTCGATTAAGAAAGTGTCACGCTAGCGATCCCGAAAAACGGACGACTGCTGTCAATCCAAGGCAGCCAGGGGGGCATTTTAAGAAACGCAACTACGCTGGCTGTCGTGCGATGGCCCTCTGAATTAAGAAAGCAGCGGCTGGGATTTTTGGCCTGCTTTCTTAATACCCGACTTCTACTGTATTTAAGTTACCAGAAGCTCAAGGCTTCAAGTTACTTGTGCGCGAAACGCGCAATCTATTTCTAAGGCAGATGTTTTGGGTTTGGGTTCGAACGTGACACCCAAACCCAAAGATGCCAAACAGCCGAGGGCTTCCCGTGCGTCATAGAGCACGAAACTTGGCACGAATACTGCCAAGATACATATATTTAAGTTACCAGAAGCTCAAGGCTTCAAGTTACTTGTGCGCGAAACGCGCAATCTATTTCTAAGGCAGATGCTTTGGGTTTGGGTTCGAACGTGACACCCAAACCCAAAGATGCCAAACAGCCGAGGGCTTCCCGTGCGTCCTGGCATGGGGATAGCTCAACAGGTACAGGTACAACGTCATGGATGCATGCACCGGTCATAGCCGGATGACATAAAGAAAACTTATTCTAAATTAACGATAAAATGGGGTATTCTAAACTTATGAAAAAATATTCTAAATTAAATAGCCTACCCATCGCATGCACCGATGGTTCCGCGACCACACCCATTCCTGGTCCGCGTCCATGAGGTGGTGGTGGTACTGATGCAGGCAGACGAAATAAAGTGCCGATTGGGATATCCTCGGGCTCGGTCACCACTCGCTGTAAGCCTTCGCGCAGCCGGGAGAAGGTGGAAACCCGCTGGTGGGGGCTGTGTCCATGGCATTCTTCCGAAAAGAATATCCAGACTTCTGGTGCTGGGTTTGATGAGCCCACGCAGTAGGTGCAGTCCGATACGATGCGGTCCACAGTCCGGAGGCATCGTTGGCACGTGGTCCGCGGGTAGACGAATGTGGGGAGAGGGTGGATGGGGGAGTGGTGGCGGAATGGCAGTTGGGCTCCCGCACCGCCGTACGGGATAGTCCTGCAGGGTTCCAGCGATCGGGAATGACGGGGGGTGGCGGATGTGGGGCGGTTGGATGTAGTAGGTGCGGCCCGGTTGTTGTGGGGTGTAGTCGTGGTGGCGGGGGAGGAATGTACGCTGACGACGCGCCGGTGAGGGTTGCGCGGACGGCGGTGGTGGCGAGTAGGCCGGCTCAGTGTTGTCCCTTGTCCGGATCTTGTCGTGTTGAGGGCCGGGCCAGCCCGGATCGGTCCAGACCCGTGGTACCGGAATATGGACCAGCCCCAGCGGAGTTACTGGGGCCCGAGTCATCCTCGGTACGCCAGCGCCGTGGCGGGTATCCGTAGTCTGCGAGGGGTGGTGAAGGAGGGGCGTCGGTGGGGGAGGTTGGGGTAAACCGGGTGAGTGAGGTTGGTGACAGGGGTACGGGGGCGATTTCGATGAAGTCGGGTGACGTTGGGGGAACGGTGGGATGCCGTGGAAAGGGGAAGATGCAGGGCTCCGGCTGGGTGGGGTGTCGACGGGGATCGTCGGCGAGGAGGGTCCCATCTCCGGGGGTTGGTGACCAAAAAAGAGGTCAATCGGGGCCTGCAGGGAAATACGGCCAGGGTCGGAGGGGTGGATGGGACCGGCCAGGGCGTGGCGGGGGGCACCGCCAGCTGTGCTAATGCGCGCCATGCGACGCAAGGGATGCCTCGTAGGGCCCGGCTCGGCCGCTGGGGCACCTGCAGCGCATGCCGCCCCTCCTATTGGCGCTACTGCCTGGGACCTGGTACGTGGGCCAGCCCCTACCTGCCGCACCCCACAGTAGACCGCCAAGGACACCAGCCGCGCTGGGGCACGTATTAGCTTCGCGGCGGTAGCGTCGTTACCTTATGACCCCGTCCTCGGTCGCTGGCGGTAGCGGCGGCGACGGTTGTGGCGGCGACGGTTGTGGCGGCGACGGTTGTGGCGGCATCGGTCACGGTTGTTGCAATGGCTGCGGCTGCTGCTCCGATCCCGTCGGGGTTTGCATTGGTCACAGCGGCCGCAGCGGCGTCGGTGGCGGCGTTCGCGGCGGCGGCGGCGGCAGCAGCGGCGGCGGTGACGTCGATGTTTTCTTGGTGGCGTGTGTGCATCGTTCTCGGTTCGTTGAGGGCGTCTTGGGCTGCGATTCGCCGGGCCTGTGCTACCCCGTGCTCCTTCGCTGTTAGGCGAGCATTCCCCCGTAATGTGAATATCTTCTTCATCGGTGACGTCACTCTCATCTGGTGGTCGCACCTACCCGTCTTAGAATCCGGGGTTCTGAAGCTACATTTCGCCCGCCAGTGTTGGCGGCCCCCCGATCGATCGACGTAGATCCCGCGGTATGCCCCGGCCTCCTTACATTTCGGGCAGACAATCGTCGGGTCGATGTCCCATGCGCGGCGGAGGCTAACGTCCCGACGGGGTCCGTCAAAGACTAACTGTCCACCACTGAGTACGCCAGATCTGGCGGATTCATATGCAACCTGGTCCAGGGTCATGAGGGTGCCTGGGTCAGAATTTGCAAGAGCATCCCACACCCCCGAGCGTTCGTCGTCTTCGCTGGGGTGGGAGTGGCGAAGAGGTGGTGTGATGTCAGGAGGGGTGGTGGTGCGTTGATCGGCAGGGCAGACGAGTGAGGTAGGAGGGGTGGTGTGAGTAGGTGGGCTAGATGGGTTGGCAGAAGAGGGTGAAGTGAGAGTACTGTAGTGAGGGAAGCATCGGTAGTCGGTGTAACAAGTATGATCGGAGTGGTAACAGTGTGCGGATTGGTGTGGATCAGGGAGTCGGGCGAAATGGCAGGGGCAGTCGGAGTGGGTGAGGTTGGCGAATTGGTGGTGGGAGTTGATAAGTGTGAGGTAGGTGGGTTGGCGTAGGTCGGCGAGGGGATTGAGGTCAGAGACACGGGGGCCTCCGGAGTGGCTTGAGAGTCAGGGACCTCGTGGGCAGGTGAGGTGTTTATTCCTACATCGACCGAAGAACCACCAGGTTAGCTGCTGCTGTGAATGGGGTTCCAGCTTCCGACTGATAAAAGGACCCAGGGGGGACTGGGAGGGAGTGGACGACGGAAAAACCATGGGTAGTGGGTTGGACGGTTGGTAGGATGCCGGCAGGATGTAGATGATGATGGATGGGGAGAGCTGTTTGCAGTGGGTCATCCAACCGGCCAGTGTGTTCCTGATCCAGGGCGGATTCTCCACAAGGGCGAATGGTAGCGGGGGTGGATGCAGGTCGAAGAAGTCCAGTTCCGGGACACCCGGTAAGCCGACGATATCGAAGGCCACGGCGTCAAAGTCTGGCAGGAGGGGCAAGAGCTGGTTGATAGCACATCCAGCGTCGATAAGTGGGGTGGCAGTGTTGACGAATTGTTTAATTACAGCGGCTTGGGTGCGGAGAAGAGTTGGTGAGGTCCAGAACCGGGATAGGCAGTTGTCGTGGACCAGGGATGGGAGTGGAAGTGGGATGGAGGTGGGAAGAAAAAGGTGGGGGGTGTAAGGTGGTGGATGGGACACATCTAGTGGGGCAGAGGGGTTTCCTCGATCTACGGGTAAAAAAGTGCCCGTTGATCAGGCGGGGCTTGTTCTCCTTGTCCACCCACAAGAAGGCCGTTTCAGAATGTGCAGATCTGAACGGCGCCCACCATGGTGACGGGGCACGTCACTGGGGCGATAAGAACTCATACAGTGTCTTCCCATGGGCCTTTGACGGTGGTGTCTTCCTCGTCGGCTTGGCGGACTTCGGCTTGTAGTGGGGGGTGGAGGGGTAGAGCCATGGCTTTCCAGCAGGGTAGATGACTTTGAAGACGTCGGGGTTGCGCTCTCGGAGGGACGTGATCTGTGCTGGTTGGAATGCTCTCGCCTGGAAACACAGGGAGTGGATCACATCGTCTGACCAGACGAAGGCCTCGCAGCCCAAGTCATGTTGGTTCTTGTCACGCCGGGGGCAGAGCCAGAATGAGCGGTCCTGGTTCTTGTGGGGTTGGGCATTTGGGCCGGAGGTCAGTGTGATAAGCTGCTGGGGCGGATCGCAGCGGCAGACCAGCTTAAGGTCGACGGCGTGCGAGTATGTGGCGCGGGCTGCCGGTGCGGGTTGTTCTGCTTCGGTGCCCAGTGCAGTCGGGGCATCGTCGTCGTCCTGGATGTAGATGGGGCGGTCGGCGGGGGTGACGGGGGTGACGTCCCAGGTGTAGAGAAAGGCAAGCGGCGAGGAGGTGGTGGCGGCCGGCGAAGAGGACAGTGCAGCTCTCAGATGTCCCGGGTCGGCCGACTTGATCTTGAAGACCAGGTCCGGGAGGGACGTAAAGAGGGCGAGGACTGCCGCTGAGTCCCTGGCGATCATCCACGGGAGGCGGTCCGCTACGATGAGCCCAAGCAGCTCCAGGAGCGAAGGGTCGGGGAGGTGCTTGAGGGTAGTGAACCACTCCTCCGTAAGTGCAGGTACCGGGACCTTCTTCTCCGCATGGACAGCGGACGCCAGCCGTTGGCCAGGGAGAACCCCTAGTGCCATGACGGCAGGGTAGAGACCCGGCGGGGGGATACGGGGATTCTCCTTAAGGTAGGCCGGGAGATGGGACCCGTTCGCCACCATCTGGGCCTCGGCAGCCGCAAAGACACTGTACGTCTGGGCTGATGTGGGTGGAGGCGGGGCACTAGCTGGGTCGTTTGCTGAAGGTGGTGTTGTCGGGAAGCGGAGGACGTAGGGCCCCTCACATCGGTCCGGCTCGTGGTGGGGGTGGGCATCCTGTGGTGGGTGTGACGGTGGCGATCACGGTGATAGGGCGGATACGTCGGTGGGAGGGGGTTGGAATGAGACCTTTTCAGGGGGCGAACATCGGGATAGGCCGCGTATCAGGGAAGATATCTTCCTGGGATTGGCCGGCCCGGGGCCGTGTCATGGAGGCCCGGGCCGAAGGCGGGCCGAAGGAAAAGTTGCGGATGGGCCGAGTCGCATTGAGGGGAAAATCGATAAATTTCCAAAATTTTATCGATTTTTGACAAATTGTCATACTTAAAATTAAATTTTTGGGCACGCGGGCAATTTTGGGTTCGGGCCGAGACGGGCCGAAATGTGGCCGAAGTAAATTCCCAATGTGGGCCGAATCACCTCCGCGGAAGATATCTACCCTGCCGTGTATTGGGGGCGGGTTCGTTGGGAGAGGTGGTGACGGGTGATGTTGGCGTGGGGTGGTGGGGGTGGTGGGGTCAGGGCAGTCGGGTGAGGGGACGGAGGTCGTGGGGGGATTATTTTGAGGCTGTCCGTGAGGTGGGTTTGGTGGGAGGTTGAGGGGAAGGTTGGGGTAGTTCTTGTAGTAGGAGGGTGGCATAGCTGGTCGCGGTCCAGGGTGCATCTGCCAGCATGGTGCAGTCGGAGGTGGGGCTCCTTGAACAGAGTCGGGGCTTGAGAAGGGCTGCATTCCTGGGTGGTGTACGACGAAGCAGAAGTTAGTTCACGTTCCGGAGGACGGAAAGGCCCGACGGCATGGGTTAGCCCTTCTTGGCAGGGAATTTCGGAACAGGGTTGTGTAGGAGAAGAGTTGGTTAGGTGTGTTCGGGAGCCACGCCACCGGAAGGTTTTTTAATCGAAGGGTGAAGGCCCGCCATATAAGCATTACTTCCTTTCGGAGCCAGCCCTGTCGGCGGATGAGGTAAGATGCAAAATTGGCCGCCGCCTTGATAAAGTCTCTGGGTACACAGAATCGTCGATAGATGGCAATGAGGGCGCCCGTAAGAATCGCCAAGCGGGAGCGGCGTGGGTAGCAAGAGTTTGCGTGCGTGAAGCTGTTGACGTGGAAGAGGGAGGCCGTCATTGGCTTCGAGTAGGGCCGGAAGTGAACACCGTTGCCATCTTTGCGGAGCTTGACAAACACGTCGAGGAACACAAGAGAAAGTCCCCTGTGTACTCCTGGTGAAGGTGAGTCAGAAGAGGAAGTCTGTGGTAGATTCCATGCCCTACAGATCTGCAGCCCTTGGGAAAACTTTCCATCCCTATGGAAACGGAGGGAAACCCTATGGAAAGCCCGGGGAAACCCCTGTGGAAAAGGGAAAATGGATTCTGAAGGTTGTCTCCAAAACTCAAATTTAAAGTTTCTATCCCTATGCTCACCCTTGGGAAAGTTTACAATATTTTCCAAGGCTTTCCATAGGGTGAATTCGTTTTCCATAGGGGTTTCCAAGGCTTTCCATGTAGATGATAGTGGCCGGCATACCTATGGAAAGGTTTCCATAGGGATGGAAGGAATCGTATGGAAAATATCGTATGGAAAACCCTATGGAAACCCAATGGAGAACCCTGGGATATCAGGCGGTTTTCCGTACCTATGTTCGCCCTATAGTCGCCCTATGGAAAGCCCTGTGGAAAGCCCTATGGAAAGCCCTATGGAAAGCCCTATGGAAAACCATACTCGTATGTTCCATCCCTATACTCACCCTATGGAATCGGGCATGTTATACCTATGGAAGAGTTTTCCATAGGTATGGTATCCCTCCGGAAACGATCTTCCATACGGATGACATTCCATACGGTAACGTTTTCCACTGGGTGGCTCACCCCTGGGAAAGCTCCTTCCATAGGGTGGCTATACCTATGGGAAGCTAGTTCCATACGTATATTATACGTACGGAACGACACTACATACGCATATTATAGGTATGGATTCGGTCACATGTTTAAGGACTATACCTACGGAAAACACTTTCCATATATAGGGCGGTCCGCCCTATGGAAATCATATTCCATACGGTTGAAATGATAGGTACGGAAAGCGGACAGTTAGGGTTTTCTGTAGTTACAATATACCTATGGAAAGCTATTTCCCAAGGGATACAATAGGTATGGAAAGGGGATATTATAGGGATACTATTCGTATGTAAAATGTGTTCCCTCGGTACACTATACCTATGGAAACATCTTCCAAAGGGCTACTATAGGTATGTCGTACCAATACTATCCCTATGGAAACCCTAAAAACCCTTTGGAAGTGTTTAATGTACTGTACTTTTTGCGAGCGTTATTAACCGAGTTACTCTCAATATGCTTACATGCATCTTGAGAATAACTTGGGTAGTTACACTCGCAAATAGTACAAGCATACGATATGCACGTCGCAATTAATGCATGCTAGCACCGCGCTCACAAGGCAATTAATATCACTTACATAAGTAGTATGCGATGCATATGAGTGAGTACACAACACATATGCATGAGTGCACAACACTTGCTTCGGCCTATGTTTTAATTTGAAATAATACATACAGTAGTCTACCCTACAAAATAAGGATTATTCCAAGGGCTTGGACCGTCGGCTTGGAACCCCATAGGACCCGGTAGGACAGGTATGTGTTTGAGAGGCGTTGGCGTTAACACTGGGAATTCCAAGGGCTTGGACAGCAAATGTCCAGGTCCAAGCCCCGTCCAAGCCGCGGTCCAAGGGCTTGGACCTGGACATTTGCTATCCAAGCCCTTGGAAACCCCTCGGAATTTACATAAAATTCCAATCGGCTTCCAAGCCGTTGGACCGTCGGTTTGGAATACCGTAGGACCCGTCTGGACCGTCGGCTTGGAACCCCGTAGGACCTGTTATGATTGATGATTCCAATGGGGTTCCGGCGGCCTGGACGCGGCTTGGACCAAATAATAACGACATTCCAAACGGGTTCCAGCGGCTCGGCAACAGCTTGGAACGCATTAGGACCCGTTTGGACCGTCGGCTTGGAACCCCGTAGGACCTGTTATGATTGATGATTCCAATGGGGTTCCGGCGGCCTGGACGCGGCTTGGACCAAATAATAACGACATTCCAAACGGGTTCCAGCGGCTCGGCAACAGCTTGGAACGCATTAGGACCCGTCTGGACCGTCGGCTTGGAACCCCGTAGGACCTGTTATGATTGATGATTCCAAAGGGGTTCCGGCGGCCTGGACGCGGCTTGGACCAAATAATAACGAAATTCCAAACGGGTTCCAGCGGCTCGGCAACAGCTTGGAACGCATTAGGACCCGTCTGGACCGTCGGCTTGGAACCCCGTAGGACATGTTATGATTGATGATTCCAATGGGGTTCCGGCGGCCTGGACGCGGCTTGGACCAAATAATAACGACATTCCAAACGGGTTCCAGCGGCTCGGCAACAGCTTGGAACGCATTAGGACCCGTTTGGACCGTCGGCTTGGAACCCCGTAGGACCTGTTATGATTGATGATTCCAAAGGGGTTCCGGCGGCCTGGACGCGGCTTGGACCATATAATAACGACAATCCAAACGGGTTCCAGCGGCTTGGTCATAACTTGGAACGCGTTAGGACCCGTTTGGACCATCGGCTTGGAACCCGGTAGGACATATTATGATTAATGATTCCAAAGGGGTTCCGGCGGCCTGGACGCGGCTTGGACCATATAATGACGACATTCCAAACGGTTTCCAACCGTTTGGACTGCATTAGGAACCGTTTGGACGTCGGCTTGGAACTCAATGGGACCTTTTATAGTGGTTATTTACAAAAATGTTCCAGCCACCCGGAACTACGGTTCCAACCGTAAGGACCGGTATAGGTCCATCCGCTTGGAACTATGGTTCCAATCTGTTTTTGTTCTATATACATACAAACAGGTATCAAGGGCTTGGAACCATTGGTCCACGAGCTTGCTATTATGCATATGCAGTACAAAGGTGCTATTGATATGTATTGCTGTTTGAAATATTTACACAAAGAATCGTAAAGGTTCTCTATTGCTCTATTGTCTGGGCTCTAACAAGCTCTATATTCTGACAAAAATAGCAGTCATGCTGCCGCATCCTCCTCATCATCCTCATCTTCTTTTTCCTCATCCTCATCCTCGTCATCATCTTTCTCATCACCCTCCTTTTCGTCGACGACCTCCTCACCCTTTTTCTCTTCCTCCTCTTTCTTTTGCTGCTTGCTGCTTCCTTCAGGAGCAGCAGCTTTCCTTTTCTTGCCGAAGTCGACGTTCTTATCGGTTTGCACCGTGCTGTTTCTTACATATTTTGTGGGGATCCTGCGGAGTACAGACGGCGGGAACGGTCAGTCCAAGGGCTTGGAACGGCCCGTCCAAACCTGGGACGGTGTGGTTTGCGTAAAACAACACATACGCGTAAGTAAAAAGAAAATAGTAAAACAATGGGTAGGGACTAACCAGACAGTGGGCTTGTTTTTTACGGCGGGGACAATAGAGGAGTCGTCGTGGGCGAGGTCCTCGCCCTTGATCTTTGCCTCCTTGCCCATTTTCCTTTTTAAAAGTTTGATGCCCTCCGCATGGTGGGAGAGCATGCGGAAGACGTAGTCTTCTTCGTCCTTTATTGCGTAGAGGGTTACCTCCACGCAGTCCTTGGGCACGACAAGTCCCTTAAGACTTGCCATGCCCGTTGGGCCCTCCCCCACCACGTCTAACAAACCGCGCGCGATGCAAAACTTTGAGATGTTCGTGAAGGAATCCGTGTCCGCTGGCGGCCGCGACTTGTGCCCCTTCTGGGCACCGTGGAATATTTCGACGCAGCGACCGCTGGTGAGCTTACCATCTTCTTCGCTCTCGGTCAACGGTTCCTGTATATTCGAAACGAAAGACACAACAATATGTCAGTCACGGGTGGAACGGTGGTTCCAAAGGCTTGGACGATATTTTAAAAACGGTTCCAAAGGAGTTCCAAAGGGGTTCCAAAATAGTTCCAAACGCTGGGAATAGGCCCGTGCTCGTGCGTGAAATAAAGTTACTTAAAGAAACCCGTGGACTCACAGTTGCAGTTGTTTGGAACCACGGTTCCAGCGGCAGTACACACCTTTTGCTTTTGCGGAGGGGGCTCCTCCACCTTGACTTTCTTCTCTTCTTCTTCGCCTTATCCATCGTCTGGGATGGACTCCTTTGTCCATCCATTGATAGATTTTACGGCATCATAGAGCGGCCCCGACTTCGGACGCCCAGCCTCCTGGAAGTTGAGGATCGCCTCGGTCTCAGCAGCGGTGATCAAGGACTCGGCTCTTCCAAATAATCGGAAGCCCCTTGCGGGGCCTTCGTAGCGCGCGAAGTACCCGTCCGGAAATTGTTTGGTGAACTTCTGTTTCCAGCGTCCTTCTGTGGCCTTGGTATTTTTCAAATACGCTAAGCGGTTGGTCAGGTACATGCTCACTTGGCGTTTCGGGACAGACGGCGTGACCGCGTGAATCTCCTCGATAACATCGCGGACTAAGGAGCTTTTTAATCGCGAGGAGGTGGCTCCCACCGGTATGTCGCCTTTCTCCATTCTCTTCTCGATAATGTCCCGGCCATGCGAACGCATGTCGTTGATGTCGTCTTGCGTGGGGCCAGCAACCCCGCCAGCTGTCTGCATTACTACTGCGGCGGGGGGATTTGAAGACTGCGGATGACAGGAGAGACGTTGCTCCATCTCCGCGATTCTTGCCATTAGAGCGCGGGTGGTGGAGTCTTTCGTATCGGTCAAAGCAGATTGCCGCGGCGACCTGTCCAGCAGCTTTTTCTTTACAGTTTGTTTTGGCGGTGGGGTCTTCCTATCGCTTCTCCTTAGTAGTCGTGTCATTTTTCTACGGTGTGGGTTTTCTGCGGTACGGCTTGAATACGGTGGTGTGCTGCAAAGAGTTTGACTCTCTTTAACGCACAACGGCCGCAACGGCCGCAAATCTGTTCCAAGGCAGGTCCGGCGGCTTGGTGCATTGGTCCGAGCGACTGGATCGCGTTATCGCGCTCTTTTTCGAAATTTTGAATTTCGAGCGGACCTGCGACTGCTGTCACCTCTGTCCTCCGTCGACGGGTATGAGATTGCAATCGCTGCCGTGTTTTCCATCTTGACTTATCGATAGTCCAGATGGTAAGCCGTCGCTCTTCATAGCTCGCGGTCATGGGTTCGAATCCCATTAAAGGTTTACGGTGGACAGCTGGGATGTGCGCACATCCCTCCTGTTCACTGTATCACCTTTAGCCATTTTGAGTTTCGATTTCTGGAAAAATCGAACGGTCTTCGTTAATTTACCAGCCGATTACTTGTGCATGTGCACTATAGGAACCCTTAGATGTTTCATTTTGACTACCAGAAAAATCTGACGGTCTTCGTTAATTCCACACCCTGGGATCGGGTCGATAGCAAAAAAACGCCGACGTTCACGGGACTGTTCCTTTTTTGGAGCAAATCCTTCTACAGAATTCGTCGCAGCTCTATTTTTAGAAATTTCCCGTAAGATGTGCATAATTGACGGTAGAAAACAATTTTCTGCATTTTTCACGTCGCTGCATATCAAAAACATCGGGGCCAAACATATGTCCACTTTTCAAAAAAACAGAAAATTTTCCGAAATTTTGTTTTTTGGGCTTTTTACACAAAAAACAGCCAAGTGTTAAGCTTTGAAATAAGAGGCTTCACTTTGGAATTCCAGGGGCATGGAATTTCTCAAGTGGGAGCAAATGTCCAGTTCCAATGGACTTCCAAGGGCTTGGATAAACCCCCAGAAGTGGACCTAGTCGATTTTTACCAAAAAAATTCCATGCCATTGGTTTGGGTGAGCCAACCCGTTGGAATATTGGTCCTTAGGTGATTTTTGCAATCCTCAAAACGTTCTAAAAAACTTTGTGAGGTTCCAATGCTTCACTTTGGAATTCCAGAGGCATGGAATTTTTCAAGTGGGAGCAAATGTCCAGTTCCAATGGACTTCCAAGCCTCTGGATTAATCCCCAGAAGTGGACCTAGTCGATTTTTAAGATGGTTTTTCCAAACCGATGGACACCGTAATCCCTGGCCTGTCCGGGCGCCCGGATTGTGCCTAAAAACGTAGAAACCCTGATGTAAAGGTGACAAACCGGACTTTTGCCGAATGTTGAAGGTATTTAATTCCGACCGCCCGGAACCACGTTCCCACGCGCCGGACCATTGGTCCGGGCGCCCGGAATGCATCTGAATACCTTACAAGTCCGGTCAGACAACTCACACTTCTTACATGGATTCGCAGGAATAATGGCTAGGCAAAGGCGTGGACTAGCTCGAAACGAGAACGCGGAAGGCACTCCATGCCCATGCGATCAATGCAGACTCCGATTTTGCTACTCCAAAAGACAGATTAAGCGGCATTTGGTCCTACATCCGCCCGTCGCACGCCTCTCCAATGACCGAGATCATGAAGAAAACGACTCTCTTGACGGTGCCGAAAGTGTGAATGATGACGGTGAGACGGATCCACCATCAGAGACGGACGAAGAGGAAGAACACGAGGATGACACATATCTTCATGACCATGCCGAACGGATGCTCCGGAAGATCCGTGAAAACTTCTTCAGCCCGATTGAGTATGCCTCGTCCGACTCGGTGAGTTCTAAATCCCGTCCAAGCCGTTGGAACCATTGTTTAACAATATCCAAGCCCCGTCCAAGCCTTTGGAACAACCTTGGATTCCCCCACGAAGAAGAGTCCAAGCATCGTCCAAGCCTTTGGAACACCTTTAGAGCCATCACTGTAAGCCAGATTCTTACATCGCATCTTATTAGTTCAGGATTGCTGGGTTGATGGGAGTGGATGCCCGCCGTATTCTAGGAGGAGGAAAGTGATGCGCGCGAGCAACGTGAAAACGACCGAACAAGGGACCCGGAATTCATCATGGTAAGTTCAATACGCACAGATTGAATGCCTTCCGAAAACTGCACTATATCACTATTCCAAGTCATTGGAACGGTGCGTCCTTACGTGCGGAACCCCTCTGGACCAAAATCAATCAGATGCTGTGTGACTAAATTGCAGGAGGGAGAAAATGTGCATGACAAATCGACTACCCTTGCAAACCGCTTCATACTGGATCTACTTGAGGCCCACTCCAACCATAACTCGACCCAGGCGTACTTTGACACAATCCTGGAAATTTTGCGACGTCGAGTATGCGGCTTGGAGGTCGACGATGAATCAATCTCGACCGATGACGAGGTAGCACTACCTCATACCTACCAAGCGTGCGTGCGGTTTTTCAAGGATTTCCTCATGAAGTACAACGAGATGGATGTGTGCCAGAAGTGCAATTTTCTTTTCAAAGATCTGCTTCCCGAAGAGGCACCGACGTGTCCGAAATGCAACCACGGCCGGTTCAAGGAGCCATCAATGGTCGATGGCAAGTGGGAACCCGGAAGGGCCAAGTGCGTTTTCCGCTGGTGGCCGTGGACAAGGATACTGGAGGCCCTTTTCATGGATCCGGTGCAGGCACAGATGGCACGTTCATGGGAGAAAGTTGACTTGGATGAGCCGATCGTCAGAAGCACTGGAATATTAGGTATGTAAACACTGTCAATTAGACTGCATGGATTGCTTATTCCGGGCGCCCGGATTCATGCCTCCACCCGGATGGAACATGCGTCCGGCCGTTTGGATATGTCACTACACCCATTTTGGTTGTCTTGGTATAGTCCAAACGTGTGGACTAGTCGTTCCGGCCGTTTGGAATTTTGCGGATGTAGATTAACAAAGATAATTGCGAGTAAATCTGCATGGATGGCACGTTCCGGGCGCCCGGAATGACGTTCCATCCGTGTGGAATACGAGTCTGGTCGTAATGGATATGTTACAACAACCTGTTTTGTTGTCTTAGCATAGTCCGAGCGTGTGGAATATCTAATCCGACCGGTTGGACTAAGACATGTTAGTGCGGGTGTAGATTCACGAAGCTGGCAGAGGACCATGCTCGAGGACCCGGAGTTCTTCAAGGACAAGCGCAACCTCTCTGTGGTGTTATGCGCGGACGGCATCGAGAAATTCAAAGATAAACTGGGATCTGTGACACCTATAACCTGCCAAGTGGTGAATTACCCTGCACATCTTCGAGGCAAAAGCGAGTTCATTGTGCTTTGGGGCATTATTGATGGCAAACCCAAAGATGCCCAACTCTTCTACCACAAGTTCGTGGACGAGATTATTGACATCGAAAAGAACGGTTGGCGGGTGTGGGACGTTATCGAAAACAAGCCTTTCACCGTTCGAGTCAAGTTGTACAAGGTGCTCGAGGATTATGTCGGATTGACCGAAGCGGGGAACGTGTATGGAACAAACGCGAGGATGGGATGTTCCAAATGTTGGATTGTCGGGACAACAAAGGCAGAGTCTTGCATGCAGAAGACGATTTACGCGCAGATGCTACAACAAAATCCAAGTAAGTCTGATCCCTGCTGCATTCTTCCTAGTATGTATTCGGACGGTTGGACAGATTTCAAAATATTTCTGACTGTACTTCCAGGCGTCGGGAGCCCCGGTTCCGGCCGGTTGGACCATTATAGGGAAAATATGGAGAGATCAAAGCTAGTAATTCCACACGCCCGGAACCCATGCACCCCACGGCCGGACCTGTGTACTCGTGGTTTTACACAATATTCTTTCAACTGTATCGTGTTTTTTATGATGTTTGCAGGTGAAGAGCCAGCGATGAGAACGGACAAAGAAGTGAGGGAGTTGCAGCACCTGCACGACGGGATGATCGAAGCGGGTATGCATCCGGAAGTCATTAAGGACAAAATGGCACGGAGTGGGATCAAAGGATCGAGTGCTTTTACCAAGATTGTGAAGTTTAATTTGCCACGCGACTTGCTTTTCGACGTCATGCACATCTTGTCCAACAACTCCTGCCGGATTATGTCAGCGATTCTCGGTGATGACTGGAATTTAAAGTGCCGAAACTTTGCGAGGGCCTATCAGATGCACAGGCCGTGGCTTATTCCTATACCAAGGAGGAATGAAAATGACAACCGGAGCCCAGCAGAACGGCTGAGATGTGAGTACACCACCTGTCCAATATATGATGGTCCAAACCCCTGATAGACGGTGGTGTAAGGGTTCCAAACGCCCGGAATGCTATTTCCTGAATGAATGTAGATGGTCCACACCCCTGTCACACGTTGGATAACGGGTTCCAAACGCCCGGAATGCTATTTTCTGAACGAATGTAGATAATCCACACCCCTGTCACACGTTGGAGGGTGGGTTCCGAACGCCCGGAACGTTTCTTCATGAATGAATTAAGATTGTATAGGTTTCGTATTGAACCAGGATAGGTTGTGTGCGTGTGTGTGGGATCGATCTCTTGTAGTGAAACCCTCTCCGTGGTCCCCTTCTAAGGAGGCCTTGAAGGAGATTATCCCATGGGTAAGAGGGCTCAAGTTTACCCGAGATTCGGGGCCGATTGGGAGGAAGTTTCTGCAAATCAAGGCGGGAACGCAAACTACGCCACGCAAGTTGAAAGCACATCATGGCGTAGTTGCTATCACAAGTGGACTCATGTCGATTGTCAGCGCGTGGATGAACAGTGATGGCCATGTGCTACAACCGGAATTCGCTTCCTACGTTGGGAAATATACGACGGTGGTCCGCGAGATTGTGAGCAGAACCATTGATATCGATGTGAGTATAAACACTGCTTACCCCACGTTCCGGGCGCTTGGAACCGTTTGGAGGCCATAGTCCGGACGTTCGGACCTGCTTCATGTTTGTTGCTCATGTTCATATGCTTCGGATTGGAATCACAATTCCGGGCGGCCGGACCAACATTGGATCAATGTTCCGGTAGCACGGAACCTATCCATTCAGGCTATACTGATTTATTCCGTTTTGGGCGTGCGGTTCAGCATCATAAAACTGGCATGGACGCCTTGAAGACAAGGGTATTGGAAGTCCGTGACATCATGGAAGCTGAGCTCTCGCCTGAGCTTTTCGTCATTGCAACGCACCAGCTCGTTCATATTCCGGATCAGATGCGTGACGAAGGACCGGTTCCCGATCTTTGGATGTTCGCTCCAGAGAGCTTCTTCGGCGAGCTGAGACGGATCATCAGGACTCGCTCGCACCCTGTCGCCAGCATGATGAAAGGGGTGGAGTTGAAACGCATGGTAAGTCTGGTACGCGGCTTATACCAGTTGCTACAGGCGAATGGTTCGCCACCAACCATTAGCCAACCACGTAGCGAGAACACCGTGTCCCTGATGTTGGCGACCGGCAACGAGAGGAAGGGCAAACTTGTCTACTCGACACCAGGTACTGTCCAGACTTAAGTGCATATCGTCCAATTTCGGTCCAGGGGTTTGGAAACGTATCATTGAGCAAGGTCCAACCGGTTGGAACTTGCTTGGACCTTTCATTAGACAAAGCCCAAGCCAATAGGGCTCGTTCCATCCACACCCTTCCGGGCGCCCGGAACCCAGGTTCCGGATTGGTTCCGGGCGTTTGGAATTAGATCGTCAAAAGCACGCATTGTTTAACAAATTTCCGTTTTGCGGTGCGTAGATGATAAGAAGGAGATACAAGCTTGGCTGGCTACAAACGTGGAGTGGTACGGGAACATTGTCAGAGAATTTAATCGTGCTGAAGACCATTACACGAGGTATGCATGTTTGCTTGACCGAAGCTTTTTTTGACTAATCATTCACGTACGCAGTTTAGTGGTGTTCCCCTCGCCCGGAACTAACGTCCAAGCGCCCGGAACGTTGCCTCCGGGCATTTGGACCATGCAGGAACATTAGACAAAACCGACGTCGCTTGGCGGCTCGTCGCGGCAGGGGCAGTGGCCCAGGTCAAAACTTGACGAGGCCGATACTTCATCAACCTGAAACCTGGCGCAAGAGCCCCGTCACAGGGGAAGTCAATCCGTTTACGGAGATGGAAATGAGTTACGCCTTGGCACCACCGAGAATGTGGACAGAGTATGCTTACGTCAAAGTTCGCAATTTTAATTACAGATCGCTGGAAAGGGACATGAACAAGGCTACTTGTCATCGATATTTCAAGTCTGTCTTTAAAGTCTGGAATGTACAGAAGCAGCAAGAAGACGACCAGGACAGGTGAGACATGCCAACTATACATGTTCCAGACGTCTGTATAAGAGTGGAGTGTAGGTTCCGGCCGTTTGGACCATGGTCAAGCTACGTTTCATTAAATCTGTTTAAATATTCAAAAGTTCGATACGTTCCGGGCGTCCGGAACCATGCTGCCACACGGTTCCGGACGCCCGGACTAATGCGTCCTTGTAGATCTCGATTAGCAGGTGTTCATGATTCTTTCACTTCTGATGGCAGGTATGGCGAAATTCTGAAGGTCGTCAAGCTTGTCGTGCACACTGACACATATATTCTTGTGAAGTGTAGATGGTTTCCCCTCGAAGCTGCTCTTTCCGATGCGGTCACGCAAAACATCTACCTGCGCACCGATATGCCATGGGAAACCAAAGATGCATTCATCGAAGCGAAGGACATCAACAATCAAGTGGTCGTGGCGCCCATTCCATGGAAGCCTTTGCGGCTTGCACGGTATACCGGTAACAAGGTTCCATTAAATATTCGACATCGGACAGACGTGCTTGCCGTCGTGCTTGACCGCCACGTCGATTTTGTCGGCGACATCGGCGATAGTAGTTCTGATGACGAAGATTAGTTAACTTATTGCCTCGCTCGAGGCGGTAGTGTATCGGTCTCGTTGAGCTCCACGTGCTGCCAAGTCAGAACCTACCAGTTGTAATACTGTAATATATAACATGCATTGTACAGATAATATTAACTTACCTGGAGTTCCAAAGGGGTTCCGAAGGCTTGGATGCGCCTTGGAATCCATCAAACGCAAGTTCCGAAGCGGTTCCAAACCATTGGACTAAGCCTGGACCCCATAAGATATCACTTCCATAATCGTTCCAAAGGCTTGGACGGTCTTGAACTGCACGTAGCAAGAATGATCGGTCCAGGGAATTATCGTTCTATATGTCAAGCACTTGCTCATAGCGTTCCGCTCTCAGATCGGGAAGTTCCAAGGGCTTGGAATTTCGGAACACGCTCCCGTGTTGCCCAGAGACTGGGCCTATGGGGTTCCAAGGGCTTGGAATCTTTTGAAACCCACGCTCGTGCTGCGCAGAGACCGGTCCTATGGGGTTCCAAGCCGTGGAGCCTCCGGGCTCGAGCTTCATTCCTCGTACTAACAAGGTCCAAGGGCTTGGAATCTTTTGAAACCCACGCTCGTGCTGCGCAGAGACCGATCCTATGGGGTTCCAAGCCGTTGAGCCTCCGGGTTTGAGCTTCATTCCTCGTACTAACAAGGTCCAAGGGCTTGGAATCTTTTGAAACCCTCGCTCGTGCTGCGCAGAGACCGATCCTATGGGGTTCCAAGCCGTTGAGCCTCCGGGTTTGAGCTTCATTCCTCGTACTAACAAGGTCCAAGGGCTTGGAATCTTTTGAAACCCTCGCACGTCCTGCGCTGAGACCGGTCCAATGGGGTTCCAAGCCGTTGAGCCTCCGGGTTCGAGCTTCATTACTCGTACTAGCAAGTTCCAAAGGCTTGGAATCTTTTGAAACCACTCCCGTGCTGCGCGGAGACCGGTCCAATGGGGTTCCAAGCCGTTGAACCTCCGATTTCAGACTGCCGACCTCAGACTGGAAAGTTCCAAAGGCTTGGAATTGTCTAAAATGGATTCCAAACCGTTGGAACCGCCTTGGACCGACGACTTCGGTCATACGTAATCCGAGGACATAGGTCCAACGGCTTGGAATCGACCAGGACCCATTGGACTAACAAATTTTGGTCCAGCCCCTTGGAACCCCGTAGGACCGTCGGCTTGGAACCCCATAGGACTCCTAGGGAAAAACCCAAAGCTTCACCTTGTAATTCCCGGCGGTTTCCAAAGGCTTGGAATTTTACCAAATATTTTCAGGACGGTTCCGGGCGCCCGGAATGGTGCCGTCCAAGCCTTTGGAATAATCCCTATTTTGTAGGGCTACACATCGTGAAGTACCGGCAAAAATGGCCGGTACCCTATGATAACCTATTGGAACCGGAGTTCCATTTTCCTACACACTACAATCAAGGCAAGCTGCCTCTAGTAAGGCAGCATCTACGCAGCTCCTAGCGCTCCCAACAGCAAGTCAATCGAGAGTTTTAAAAAATAAGAACAAGGCGGCCGAGATCTTCAGCGTCCAACGCTCCTGGTGTGTAGCTTACAACCTGTTACATCGAAGATTCCCGAAACTTATAAGGTGGGGAAACAAAATATGAAAAGCATCAAATTGAAAAAAGACGCAACAAGCTAGAGCAAGGCACAAGAGATGAGTTCTCGCTCTTACCAAACGTGACGGAAACCGGCTAGGAGACCTGCGAAGCAAATTGACGACAAATCGTTAGTGAAAGGAGTCCTTCACCCAAGGAAAAAAGATCGGCGAAGAAAGCGTGAAAGGTCAGTGGGGCTAGTTGGAATTGAACCAACAATTACCGGGCCTAAGGCCTAGCGCGAGTCCAAACTCGCATTCGCCCCTAAGCAAAACAAGTTCAAGGGATGCAAAAAAATCGCTTTCACACAAGGATATAAGAAACAAAGAAAGGATGAGTTTAGTAACTAAAAGGGAAAACAATATGAGACGACTGCTTTGCGAAAACAGTCGCACACAGGCATATACAGGCGTAGACAGCAGTTAGGAATGGAGCTCGCTCTTCCGTGTCACAGTAATGAACTCGAACTGTTTAACCCCTCTTCCGGTATTTGTTACGCTAGCGCGACAAACACTAAAATTTGGATTCTGGCGGTGTTCCGTAGCCAAATGGCAATTTGAAAATAGTTTTGGAAACGTCTACTCAAGGCGCGACTAGCCATCCACTTAAACAAGTGACACTAGGAAAGATGTAAAAAATGTTTACAAACGCGCAGCGGTTTTTTACCTACCGAAAGTATTCATCCCTGGCATCAACCCTAACATGATTGTTTATAACCCTAACACTAACCCTACTTTCAGTCCTTGACTAAACAGTATGCGACTCAGAGTGCCCCCGAGCGTGCTGCGGATGAGGAGGTCAAGGAAATGAAACGGATTCTGGACTCAAAGGGATACCGTGCTCTTCTTTTCGAGACCGCCCCTCTGAACTGGTTCATGTGCCCCCTGGACTTGCCGTGGTCCCCCGCGAAGATCATGATGTTGATGGACCGCATTCTCGGTAAGGCTCCGTTCATCGGCTGCTACGCATGTTCTGATGGTGGCCACAGCTGCATTAACGGTCGGGTTAGTTGTGGAGAAGGTTGCCACGGTCGTGCCCGGAATTGGGTTGATAAAACTGGAAACCTTCGTCCTCCCGGCTGGCGAACGCGGTGTGGATGAGGAGAACCCTACATTCTGGGAAAATCAGAAGACGCGTCTTCTGAACGTCTTCTGAACGTCTTCTGAACGTCTTCTGAGACGTCTTCTGGACGTCTTCTGGGGTCCAGAAGACATCCAGAAGACATCCAGAAGACGTCTTCGGCGCGTCTTCTAATGTCTACTATTTTCTGGTTTCCAGAAGACGTCCAGAAGATCTTCGGGGAAGACATCCAGAAGTTATCTTCTGGACGTCTTCTGCATGTCTTCTGAATCCCGGAAGACGTCTTCTTGATATCTTTTTGGCGTCTTCTGTACATCTTCCCCGAAGATCTTCTGGACGTCTTCTGAAACTCAGAAGATGGTAGACATTAGAAGACGCGTAGAAGACGTCTTCTGGATGTCTTCTAGATATCTTCTGGAACCCAGAAGACGTCTCGAAGACATCTTCCGGAATTCAGAAGACGTACAGAAGTCATGCAGAAGACGTTCAGAAGATATCTTCTGAATGCCTTCTGCATGTCTAATAAATTTCAACATTCGTATACGCATTCGCGAGGAATATTTGTAGGCTGAAATAAGTTTGCAAGAAGGATGAGTGCAAACAAGATGTATGGCATAATACACTTCTCGCCATCCTTAACAAACATACTCTCAATGTTTGATACACGACAAGAGATAATTTGTTTGTGTGGAAGGCTAAGATGCTTTGGAGACCAAAATTGCTTTAACAATATTACTTTTCAATCAAGAATCTAATCATAAGGAGGGCCACGCATATTATTATCCTAACTAGCTAAGTGTCTAGAACTACTTCACATTCATGTTCTAAACAACTAGTCTAATTACCTAGAAACGATGTTCAACTAACATGCACACATGGCATAGGTCTTGGACCACGCAAAAACATGGGTTTTCCACTCGCTCGTTTTTAACCGATCTGAAAAACAAAGCACACCAAAATACCCACCCTTAGTAGAGTGAAAACGCACAATGAATACAAGCACAAATTCCTAGGAAGGGTAAGGTAAGTGGCTACTATCCTCAATCCAGATCCTCCCACAAGGATCTAGCGCAAATGGGCATGGCGACGTTGTATGTCGTATTTCTTGGCCCGGCATATGCTTTGGGGCAATATTCATGAACCTTTTGAATTATCTATAACATTGGTTTGCTTGAAATGTCGATGGTTTGACCTTTAATCTTAGCGTGGTTTGGGTGGGTGCTTTCACAGAATTTTAATCAAAATGCTAGATCCTACCACAAGGATCTATGTCTATTACCCGACACTAAGTTGGGTGCACCCAACCTAAGAACCATATTTCAAACGTCAATAATAACCCCTCGAATATCAGACTTATAGTGCCAAAACAATGCTAGGCCATGGGCTACTATGTTCCCTTTGAACAATGGGTATGCATTATACCTGTATAATCCAAGATTGCGGGATATAATGAGGCCGTTTCAATAGGGTATGTGCTGAAATAATCCGGATTTCTCTATCTTAGGTTGGGTGCACAATACCTAAGAACTTGGGCAATATAAGGGACTCCCCGTGACACTCGAAGGTCCTTTGGAAATTCGGAGACCCATGTCGTCAAGTTCTCGAGTTGCTCTTTCTGCAGTGTCTTGTCAAAAGTTTCATCCGAGGTCATCTTGACCCTCAAAACCTCGGTTGAAGTAGCATAGGTAGGTAAAACCCCAAAATCACTTGGAAAATTTACAACTTTTCCTACCCCTCGCATACTTCCCAAAATTGCTCACGGATAAGCTTGATTCACTCAATAGTGTAGATGCGTGTGTAAAAGAGGACATCTTCCCCGTCATTTTGAGCTAATAAAACCAGAATCCGGTAACGACAACTCCCAATATTCCCACCAAAGGGTAAGTTGGGTGCACCCAACTTAAATGGCTCTTAAGTTGGGCCCACCCAACCACCGGGTAATAGACATCTAGGGTACCGACAACTCTAGGCCTTGTTACACGAGCTCGGGTTGGTGCGTATGTTGTTAACCCTCGAGGGTATCACCAAAACTAATTTTGTAAGCCCTTTAATATCATACTAGCCGTATTGATCGCCGCATATGCGCATGACATGGTGCAGTACCGTCGAAATTCAATATTTCCATCATAATCAGGGTCTGAAAATCGTATTCTAGAACCTCTAGCGGTAGTTCTAAACGTTCAAAAAATCCCCAAAAAATCCCAAGGAGACTTTGAACTCATATTAAAGTACTGAAGTACTCACCAAGGCAAAGATCTAGCCTCAAAGCTTAAAATGGACCAAGACTTACGCCCAAAATGCGAAATTGTCCCCATACTTAAGGAGTGTGTATATCTTACCCATGTGACCGCGTTCGTGTGATGTGTCCAATATACATGCCCCAAGTCGTATTTTGACCCAAACATGATTAATATACCTGCATACCTTGAGATATGTCATGTATATAGTGGCAAAGGATCGATACACGATTGGCAAAAAAATGTGGAAGATACACCCCGTTTTTGAAGCTTTAAAAAACGCAGCAGTTCAAAATTTGGTTGGGGCATGCTATAAATGTATTAGCTAGGAGCAAATATGATGGACTCTCGTCGAACCACGCACCATACTACTTAGTATAGGTCCCATGTGGAAAGTATTCCTTGGCGTTGACTTGTAGAAAACTCGTGGGGTGCCTAAATAAATTATTGAAAAAGTGATCCTTGTGGGAGGATCTAGAGCGTTCTAGGTCCTCCCACAAGGATCTCGGGATAGTAGCCATAAGTACCTTTACTCTTCTAGTTGTGGGCGATGGGCTGAAAATGCGCTTTTCCCACTTGCTCATTTTCAGCCGATCTGAAAAACAAAGCGCAACTCAAAACCAAAGGTTAGTAAAGCGGGAAAACACAACGCATAAAGGCAGCATTTTCTAGGTGTGACACTAGGGGATGATAGAGCAAATACCTTTACTTGTGGTGTTGAGGTTGGGCTGAAAATTTACCTTTCGGACTAGGTCATTTTCAGCCGATCTGAAAAACAAAGCGCAACGCAAAACCAAAGGTTAGTAAAGCGCAAAAATAGTACGAGACGAAATACAAGATTACCGAAGGAAAACAAAAAGGCCTAGTGGTGTGAGTTGGAATCGAACCAACATCATCTCGTCCAAAGGACGAGCGAGAACACATGTCTCGTTCACACCTCAATTAGACGCTAAGCACGCCGAAGTGCGCGTAAAAAAACCAAGGCACGAAAAGCACCCGCAATCACTATTGAAGTATTGCGTTGTGCAACGTTTTTCTGTTAGACGAACTATTTTAAAAGGACCACTTCACCCAGCAGCAGTCCGCGGAAAACGAGGCTGCGGTGGAATTGAGTTAGATGCAGGTGTAAAAGTGCTAGATGCAAATTTCACTTCAACGTTAAATAAAATGCAAACTCGGACGGTCATGTCGATGTGCGGTGCGGTGCTCGTGCTCACTCCCCTGCGCTGGGCCTGACGATGCGATGCGATGCGATGCGATGCGATGCGATGCGATGCGATGCGATGCTAATCGCAATGCTAGCTGACGATGACGCCTGACCACGACCGCGACCACACGCCAGCGCCACACCAGCGCAGCGCAGCGCTGGCAGATTTTCCGAGTTTGCTATCCGCGGTATCGTGCAGTCATCACGTCTCACGCGACTCACTGCGCGCGTGATCGACTGTTCGACCGTTGCTAGGAGGGATGGTGCTCTAAAACAAGAGCAGTTTCTTCTACCAAATTCGTCTGCCGTTTTAACTTAGCAACTTGGTACGTTTGCCCCTCTCCCGAACAAACCACTTGTTCTTTTTGCACTTCTACCTACACCACACAATTATGTCCAATATTGTGCACCTTATATATTTTTTTGTTTTTTCGCGATTTTTTAAAGCTTTTTTCCAAAAAAATAAAACAAACAAAACAAAAAAACATACGGAAGACACCCCAGATACCTTCTGTGCATCTTGTTACCCTCCAGAGATGTCTTTGAGGAAGACATGTCTTCTGGAGATCTTCTACTTTTGGGAAGACACGCCGCAGTTCCACCGAATGTCTTCTGAGTCCTCTTCTAGGCGTCTTCCTTATTGTTTTGAGGGTCTTCTACGCGTCTTCTAAAAATGTCTACCTAATTTTCGACTTCATTTCTCCACCAGTGCTGCGCTACGGTATTGCCCAACTACTGTGATGTACCGCCTTCCCTATGGACCTGGTTGTGGCACCTGGGTTGTCACTAACTAAGGAACCACGGCTTGGAGCTGGGGCCTTGACCTTTCAAGAGCAGTAAATCGGGTACGAAAGCGACATTGTTGTTTGCATTGGCACGTTTTGGTGGGCTTTGGACTAACGTGATTGTAGTTCCACAGGTACCACACGATGGAAATATGCGACGGAGTGACAAGGGATCATGTGAAAGTTAGTTAGGGATCTTGGCGGCGAAAGAAGTATGTTTTGAACCGAACTGGGGGGCCGGCCATCCGGACTTGTGGTTAGTAGTGGTCCGCGAAAGCACGTGAAAACCCAATTGAGAACGTAGTTGGTCAATGCACGAAGACGAGTAGGCGATGGGGCGAAGGGCACAAGAAATGGTGAAGTCGTGTTCAACTCTAGAGGCGAAACATGCGCGCCGGTAACTTTGCTTTGAATATTGTTTTGAAGAAGCAATGTGATATTGTGTTGTGGTTCTGGAACCCAAGAATGTGTTTGCCTTGAATATGAAAAAAAAGACTGTGTAAACCCTAAAAAATAGGGACCAGCCCAACCAAAGAAATTCCTGAAAGTGGTAAAAAAGATTTTTTTTTTTTGAAATTTCAAAAAAATTTCGAAACTCCAAAAAGGCCTGAAATCCATATAAAAGTATTAAAACTTTTTGGGGGTTCATCGATGAACCCCCAAAAATATATTTCATAAAATCAGGCATTTAGTAAAAAGTATCATTTTGCTGCCGATTTTCGAAAAACATTTTGAAGCTTAAAAATTCGGCAAATATTGTATAAGTTTACTTTAAAATTGCTGTTTTCCTCGTACAACCGCCAAAAATATTTTACTTAATTCAGGCTGAAAAAGATCATTTTTTTGGTAAAATTTTGGAATATTTCTTAAACCCTAAAACTGCAGGAAATTTAAATAAAATTACATCAAATAGGGAAAATCTTAAAGCCTAGATTTGGTAAAATTTTCCAGTTTTCAAGGGCCTCCCATTGTAAAACTCTCCAACTCCCAGAACTCCCAAACTCCCCAAATGTGTAGAATGTGCCTATACCCGCCCTATGGAAAGGTTTGCATTTTCCATAGGGTTTTCCATAGGCTCCCTTATGCCTATAGTTACCCTATGGAAATGTTTACTTTTCCATAGGGCGACTGTACGATTTTCCATGCCTATGGAACGTCTCATTCCATAGGCATGCATCCCTATTATAGAAAGCCTATGGAAACTCCAAAATGGGGTGTCCCTATGGAAAACCCCTATGGAAACCTTTCCAAGCCTATGGAAAATATTTCCGGATTCTCCCGGGCGTTCCCAACCAAGGGTGAGAATAGGGTGGACATAGGGTGGATATACCTATGGAAAGCTTTCCCAAGGGTTGCAGATCTGTAGGGATGGTGAGGCAAGGGGGGGAAGAGGGGGGAGGTAAACCGGGGGTGGAAGTCAAATGTGTTAGCTGAAAACCAATCATCAGCGTAGCCTTTCACGAACTTCCAGGGACCCGTGCGAAGTAGTGACCGCCATGGGCTGTGGTAGATGCGGGCCTTGTTCCTGAGCCATCGCCGCAGAAAGACGATCTGAAGACAGTGTGTACCTGTGCAGTCACCGATAATGACTCCAGAACGCTGGTACCGCATCAGGTTCCGGTAGCGGAAGCAAGACCTGGCGAAGTACTCCCTCGCAAGGGCGCATATCATAGTCGGGCTGAATTCGATTGTGGTTTCGTCCGAGGTGTCTGGCAGTCTCCAGTCAAGGAGGGAGCGGGACGGGATGAAGTGGAGGGTGGACTTCTTGCCGTCGTGTGCGCGAGTGCGATGGGCTTCCTCCACAAAGTAGCACATGTCCGAGATGAAGCCGGCGTCAGGAAGTCCTTGGTGGCGGATGACTTCATCATCGGCAGGGAGATTGGTGAATGCACGAGTGGCGTCGTCAACAGTGAATAAGGAGAAGAAGTCGGGACCATGAGATCGAAGGAAATCAGCGAAGTGTGCACCATCCTTTATTTACGAAGGGGTTCAGGGGCACGCCGTAGTGTCTGTCCGCCCTGTCTGTAGGAGGCTACACTCCTGCTTCTTCTCTTCTTTACACTTTCGGACTTATCTATTTCTAACTATTAAACGACCGCACGAGGTATGATTTCGATACTACAGCGGTCAACTATCCGGAATAGGATTTCGCTATTCACTTCAAGTTATGCTTTCAATGTATGCTTTCAATACAAATATACAGCGGTTACGGTTTCGTACTTTTTATGTTACTTTTCTCATTTCAGTTCTCATCCCCGAAGCTGGCTGCCATAGAGTTCTTAAGCATCATGAAACTCAACTCGGGACTCAAATGTACTAAGTACTCCGTACAGCGATCTAGGCACCTCACACCAACATCATTCAGATCGGTCCTACTGTACTCCGTACTGAGTACTTTTATAGTTGTAGTTGCTTTTTGTACTTAGCCGTTTTCTTAGCCCGTTTACTTGCGTCTCTGGCCCTTGTGCTTGCCTCCTAGCACCCCCCACCCCCCCTTAGGGAAGGTCACGTCCACGCTGACCACGTCGGACCGGTGAAGTTTTTATACAGATCTTCCACTGTTGCTCAGGATGATTATACAGGTCTCAGCCGCCTGTCGTCTGGGATGACATTACACTTCCCATGACACACACCGCAGTAAGGAGTTCAGCCTCTTAAGCACAAGGGTCGGCCTCTCACCGGTCTGCCATCTGCACTACCAGGCTCCCCCAAGGCTCGAGATCTCACATCCATTACTACGCTCAAGGTTTCAAACCTTCCAACACGGCACACTGCAGGTGATGACAATAGGTTTGCCAATTACCCGGCAGTTCTCGGGATGCCGGCCCGGAGGAAAGGTTTTAAACCCCTACCGCCTCCTCGGGATGCGCAGAGCTTTTATCCAGATCTCCAACTGCCGCCCGGTCATGCCAGGTCTAGAGCCAATGCTCTCATGAAATGGATTATACAGATTTCCACCTGTTGCCTGGCTGTGCCGAGGCTAGAGTCACTGCTCTATTGGATGGATTATCCAGGTTCTCACCTGTCGCCTGGCGCGCTCGCGGTGGCTGCCATCTGCCACTCGCGGCGCGCTCTCTCCCCCCCAAAAGAAAAAAGGGCCGCTCCCGGACGCTTCACTCTCGGTGGCCCTAAGGGGAGGGCGCAGGTGAGCACCTCGGTGTGCTCACCTCGTGGCGACACGCATGCAAGGGTGGGCCTCCTTGCAGGCGCGTGGCGATGCGTCCCGTCGAGACAGGTGCACTCGCCCGGAGCTTGGGGCTCGCCGGCCTCATCAGCACCCCGAGTGTGGGTGCCGCGCTCCGCGCTCGGCGGCGGGGCATGCGTGCGCGGTGTGCTGCTCCCAGGCACGCGCATCAACCTCTGCAAGGAGGCCCGATGCGTCTGGACGCGGTGCGCACGCTGCGCGCTACCCCCAGGCACCATGCGTCTGGTGTACCTGGCGGGGCAGCGGCGCGTCACGCAACCCGAGACAGCACAGCGAGAGCTGCTGCCTCATGGCGGTGCGCCTGGCGCGCTCGCGGTAGCTGCCATCTGCCACTCGCGGCGCGCTCTCTCCCCCCCCAAAGAAAAGCGGTCCGCTCCCGGACGCTACTCTCTCGGTGGCCCTAAGAGGAGGGCGCGGGTGAGCACCTCGGTGTGCTCACCTCGTGGCGACACGCATGCAAGGGTGGGCCTCCTCCTTGCACGCGCGTGACGATGCGTCCCGTCGAGACGGGTGCACTCGCCCGGAGCTTGGGGCTCGCCGGCCTCATCAGCACCCCACACTCCGCGCTCGCCTACTGTTCCTACCTTAAGTCCTAAACCTCGAAATACTTCCCTGGTACGCCTCGAGGGCCCCCTCGTAGTAGAGGTGGACTCTCCAGATGGCGTTTGCTTTTCCAAGTGCGCAAGCATGTGAGCATGGTGCAACTAATAGTTGTCTGCTCACACCCTTAGCTAGGCTCGTGAGCGCTATGCTCTCAGCCTTTGGCTCGGCAACGCCACTGGGGTCCGGTGCGACACCCACCGAGCTCCTCGTGCCACGGGCCCCTCGCCTCCTACGTGAGGCTATCCGCCTTCTATCGCGGGCCCCTCGTCTCCCGCGGCAACCTGCTCGCCTCCTCCGACGGCATGCTCGCCTCGTGGGGGTCGCGCATATCTCACTCCGAGCATCGCTCCTCCCTCTCGCATCCTGCGACACGGCCTGGACGCCGAGAGTCTGCGAGCCTGGCGAGTCCAACGCCTCGGCGGATGGCCCGACCACACCTCGCCTATCATGGGTCCCTCGCCTCCCGCGGCAACCTGCTCGCCTCCCCCGACGGCATGCTCGCCTCGTGGGGGTCGCGCCTATCGCACTCCGAGCATCGCTCCTCCCTCTCGCATCCTGCGACACGGCCTGGACGCCGAGAGCCTGCGAGCCTGTCGAGTCCAATGCCTCGGCCGATGGCCCGACCACGCCTCGCCTATCATGGGTCCCTCGCCTCCCGCGGCGACCTGCTCGCCTTCCTCTACGGTTCGCTCGCCTCGTGGGTGTTGCGCTTGCCGCAACCCGGGTATCATGCCACCTCCTCGCATCCGGCGAAGCGGCCTCAACGCCGAGAGCCTGCGAGCCTGTCGAGTCCAACGCCTCGGCCGATGGCTCGACCACGCCTCGCCTACCACGGGCTCCTCGCCTCCCGCGGCGCCCTGCTCGCCTCCCTCTACGGCTCGCTCGCCTCGTGGGTGCTGCGCCTGCCGCATCAGGGACACCGCAGCACTTCCCCGCATCGGGCGACGCGGCCGCAACGTCGAGAGCCTGCAAGCCTAACAGGTCCGTGTGGCTAGGGGGCAGCCGTGCGCCCTCTCGGAGCAACGCCTCCGCCTCGCCGCCAGGTAGCGGCAGCGACACCTCCTCGGGCAGCACCTCGGCAGTGCCACTAGAGGACATCCATGCACACTCCATGGGCTGCACCTCCGTGCGCTCCAGTGATGACTGCGCGCACCCCTCAAGCGGTGACTCGACTCTGCTGGCGGGTGGTCGCTGCGCGCACTCGTCGGGCCGCACCGCCAATATGCTGCCAGGGGCCAGCTGTCCGCACTCTCGGAGCGACGTCTCTGCCTCCCCGTCAAGTGGCGGCAGTGTGTGCTCCTGGGGCAACACTCCTGCTCTACTACCGTCAGGTGGCCACTGTGTGCGCTCCCCGGGCAGCACCTCCACCGACGACCGACCGCGGATATGGGCCTAGTAGTGGCGCCGTGAGCGGCCCCCAAGGCTCCGCATCAACGGACAGCTGGGTGCGTGTCGCGCCATCGCGCGCGTCTGTGTCGTGGCTTTGGTCGCGCGCCTCGCTCGGGGCACCGCCAGTGCTCTGGCTGGGGTCTAGCACCTCGCTCGGGTCACCGCCAGCGCTCTGGCCGTGGTCTAGCGCCTCACTCGGGTCACCGCCAGCGCTCTGACCGTGGCCGTGCACCTCACTGGGGGCTGCGCCGGTGCCATGGCCGTGCTCGCGGGGCTCGCTAGGGGCACTGCTAGCGCTATGGCTATGGGTGCGCCTCGCGCCAGGGCATATGTAGCGCATGCCCGCGCCATGCTTGCTACTGCGCGCCCCGCTAGGGACGGCACTCGCACCGTAGCCGTGCGCTTCGCTCTGGGCAGCGCTTGCGCTGTGGCCGTCGTCGCGCGCCTCGCTCGAGGCATCGCTCGTGCCGTGGCCGTGCGCCTTGCTCAGAGCAGCGCCGATGTGGTTGCGCGCCTCGCTAGGGGCAGCGCCAGTGCCGTGCCTGTGGCCGCGTGCCTCGCTCAGAGCGGCGCCGATGTGACCGCGCGCCTCGCTAGGGGCAGCGCCAGTGCTGTGGTTGTGGTCACGTGCCTCGCTCAGAGCAGCGCTGATGTGGCCGCACGCCTCGCTAGGGGCACCGCCAGTGCGGCCGCGCGCCTTGCTAGGGGCAGCGCCAATGTGGCCGCGCGTCTCGCTAGGGGCAGCGCCAGTGCCGCGACTGCCACCACGCGCCTCGCTAGGGGCAGCGCCAGTGCCGCAACTGCCACCACGCGCCTCGCCAGGGGCAGCGCTGGCGCTAGGGCAGTGGCCGCGCGCCTCGCTAGGGGCAACGCCGATCTGGCCGGGTGGCCGCGCGCCTCGCTAGAAGGGGCAGCGCCAGTGCGGCCGCGCGCCTTGCTAGGGGCAGCGCCGATCGATGTGACCGCTGCGTAAACACGCCGCCGGATGCCCGGTCATACGCACGTTCGAAAGCGCATAACAACTTGAATACCGCCAGCGGTGGCGATTCACGGGACGGTCTCCGCGAAATGAATTCGCACCTGCTCGGGACATGCCATCTCGCAATTCTCATCAACGACCGGCTTCGCCGCTGGCGGCGCGGTCGTAATGGTCGTGGTGGTCGTGACGGTCGTCGCCATCGCTTCGACTTCGTGCATGAGCAACTCTATCAGTGACGAGCGAATCATCTCAAAATTGAAAGCGTCTTTATCCGAATCGATTTTGAGCTCGATGGGTAACGGGGCCGGTAACCCGTCGCGTGATTGGCGATGCCGATCGAACGCTTCAAACAGCACTCGCTGCAGACGGGTGTCGAACGCGGACGGCTTCGCCTCTTTCCGGTCTTGCGCTTCGACAGAAGGTGGTTCGGCGGCCGTCATCATCGTCGCCGCGATGGCGTCTCGGTTTGGGGGCGAGGCGCGACATCGGCGTTCATGTCGACGTCGGCGTTGGCGTTGCTTCCCGTCACCCGTTGGGCCGGGCCGTTGCGCTGCTTGAGCGCCACGAACAGAGGCGGGTACACCGGATGCTTCGCACCCTCGGGAAAATTGTCGAACGTAGCCCAGCGAATGCTCTTGGTGGGGGTTTGCGCGGTCGCGTAACGGATGATATGGTGCGTCATCTTGGTGGATACGAGCACTTGACTTTTGCGAGCGCGCGCGTATTCGGCGCAATACGACAACGGATAATACAGCATACCATCGTAATGTTGTACGTAAAACGTTGTCCGAATATTTCGCGGCCGCGCGACGAGCCGCCCAGGTGATGGTGATGTCGAAGATCTTGTCGTCCAAAGTGCGTCGATCTTTACGTTTTCCCGATTCACGAATCACTCGATTCATACCAGCGGATGTCTTGAATACCGTACCGCGTTTCACCAACTCGAATTCCGTATTGCGAATCATCACGCGTTCGGTATTAATCTTCTCGCCGGCTCGTTTGCTGATGGGTTCGCAGCACTTCTCCGGCCGCTTAGCGTTGAGTATCACCTGCGTGATAGCAGCGCACGGTCGCCGCCGATCGTTCAGCAGAGAATCGACGCATTCGACCAATCGCGAGAGATGGGTGGACCGACCTTCCAGGTTTCAAATTGCGCGACGCCGACGGCGTTGCCGTCGTCCACGACGACGTCGACAACGTCGTCGTCGACGATGTTCTCGCCGATGTCGTCGATGTTGTCTTTACGATGATGACGACGCTCACCTGCTCACCCCTCCCCTCCCGCGACGACCACGAGTCCTTGTATTTACGCGTATTCCACGTGACATTCTGAAGCGGGAACAACGATCGAGCGATCAGTCACCCGCAGCTTTTTTGATGTTGCCCATGATCGGTGTTGTCGAAATATATACGCGATCGCACCAACGACAATGGATGGGTGTGATAAAAAATCGTCGTCGCCTCGAATGTGATTATGCAATCACGAACAGCGGTTCGAAGTCTTATATAGCCATCGCCATCGCCATCGCTAAACCGCGCGCCAGCATGCCGCGACTTCGATATTATACGCCATTCACGTTTTCTGCGATACACTATTCCGCGATGCAAACCGCCGTGGGTATCGCGTTGTGTTTGGTAACGTTCGAGAGAAACGAGTCGCAAATGTACGATCGCACCCGCGAAATCGCATTGTCTTCTCAATTGATTTTGAATTCCGCGATCATTACCGAGTACCCGCCAAATTTGCATCCCGACAATAAGTTTCATCTTACATTTTTGTACTCGCTATTGACCTGCATTCCTTACGTCGCGATGCAGTACGGTCTGGACGGGACGGATTTCGAATGGGCACGTGTCGTGCATTTAGCATGCGGGATATTTAACTTATGCGTGTCGATGATATTCCTCTACTTGCTGTGGTCTCGCATCATCGATCGCGATCGCGGGCTGTATCGCGTCGCGAATCGCGCAACAAAAGCGACGTTGACGTCGGTGGCGTCGATTTGACAATCGTTATTAATTAAATTTTGTAAACGGTTTTATTGTTGATACAAGCGGGTAAACCCGCTGCGCGGAGAACATTGCGCGCGCGCGAATAGATTGAGAACGCATTCGGTCGTCGCCGCCGTCATCATCATGCTTTCACCCACATTCGTGTCTCTGTTGTCCGGTATCGGCGGATTTGAGCGCGGTATCATGCAATGCATACCGGGGGCGCGATGCTTGGGCTATTCGGAAGTGTGCCCATCGGCGTGCGCGATCTATCGGCATCAATGGCCGAAAGTTCCAGTGTTGGGTGACGTTCGCGCTCTCACCCGCGACACGCTACTGCGGAACATTTGCGAGGCGTACGCGACTAACGACGGTTGGTGCGAATGCCATTCGGACCCGACGGCATCCGTCGTAGATCTGGTTTTCGCGGGTGAGTGCGGAGTCTTACGTTCATTTGCGCACGTGAGGCTCTCACGATCATTCCGCTGATGACGACGGCCGTCGCGCGCACAGGCAGCCCCTGCCAATATTTGAGTTTTGCTGTCGGTACATCCGACCCCGAAGGATTGGAGGCGATTATTTACCTCCGTGATAAGGACAAGGACTCTCTTCTCGTTCCGAGAAGCATGTTGATTTTGAATATCTGAATTTTGAATTTCCGAGCAGGGATGCAAAAGCTCGCTGTTTTATGAATTCGTACGCCTTCTCCGCGAATTGCGACCGCGGCACTTCTTATTTGAGAATTTCAAGGTATGGCTTACGCGAGGTCGACTTTACACAAAATTTCCGATTTTCTAGATCGTGAGATAAATGCGATCGAAGTTTGCTCTTAAGTATGGTTAAGTATGGGAGGTAACCGAGCGGTATCGGCCATAACTTTTCAATGCCTGGTTCAATTGTATACTCAGAGCGCGCAATATGTTTAGATTGGTTTAAGCGACATGTTTATCGAATAAAAATATTTTCCGAAGTTTTGTGTAAAGTCGACCTCGCGTAAGCCATACCTTGATTTAGCGCGGATGGCGAAAGGCCAAATACGCGCGATCGACCTGGCGCTGGGTTGCACCAGCGTCGTGGTCGACGCCGTCAACTTCACGCGACAGAGTCGACGTCGTCGATTTTGGACGGCGAGCATTCCGGTGTTCATGCCACCGATTTCGCGCGGACCCGCGTTCGTTTCGCGGCTGGACTCGGTCGAATCTATCATGCGACGATCGCTCGCGAAGTCGAACACGCTGCTGCTCGACAGTGAAGAGCTGAGCGTGTTACGTCGACGCATGACAAGCAAGGATGCAGCGAATTTACGCCGGGGTGGATTTGAACCTCGTATATTGACGGCGTCGCGATTTGTAAATCGAGTTTCATACAGCTACAAGCGCAAACGTGCGACACTGTTACGCTCCGCCGGATACTCGCAAAACTGTAACCGCATCGTTTACGACGAGCGAATGCCGAGAACACGGCTTCCGATCTGTATCGAGGTAAGTCGTAAATTCCATACTTCGGCCGCTCGACGATTCGTACATCGATCGCCGATGTGTACGGTGTCGCAGGTGGGTCGGTCGCTACCGTGGCGGCGTCTTTCCGTCGAAGAGTGCCATCGCCTACAAGGTGTGTACGGATAGCACGGCAGTTTTTAGATTGTAAGATTTTTCGTATGTCTGACGTGTGTGACGGTAAACAAGATTTAAAATTTCCGAGACGGCGAGCTGCGTCGAGAAGGTGAGGCTTCGTCATGGGAATTCGAATTTTCAAAACTCCGATTTGGCGAGACCCGGCGACGACGACTCGGCGGGGTGCGGGTACGGTACGCAGGAGAGCAACCCCGAAATGAAAGGATCGACTCGGGTGGCTCTGCTGGGGAACGCCGTGTGCCCCGATGTGATCGCGTTCCTTATCCGTCAAATGCCGGCATTTCAACAAATATCCGATCGCGCGCCGGCGCGCGGGGAATGGCGTCGAATCGACTCGTATTTTGCCTGAAGATCCCCCGCTTCTTATGAGCTCGGACGAAAATCGAGCTCGCCCGAGCCTAGTATATATATACATGTGTGTGCGTGTTTGTGTGTGCGCAATATACGAAAAGGTGAATGCGAATAGAATGATGTTTCAGCATTTTCTCGATTGCACTCGTAATAAGGCGGGTGGGCGTAATGATGTGAAAATCGACCTACTCGCGACGCGGCAACGACGAAAGTGTCTAGATGATGGCGATGATGATACCGCGATGGAATCCGAGGATCGGGAGATGAGGAGAGAATGCGCGCTTCGCGCGAGTGTTTTCGTGCCCGCGTCGGGCTATTTGGAGATCGCCGGGCGGCTGAGTGACGTGATACCCGAATCGTCGACGCAGGAATTGAAATTATGCCAACTGTGCCTCATTCCAGATCGCGCCTGTTTCCCATTCGATAGCGACGCATTGGTGCGGATCAGTGACGAATTTCGTAAATTCGGCTGCGTAAAATCCGCGGCGAATGCGTGCTTGCCGGCGTCGACGACGCCAGCGGCCGTCGGTGATCTGGACTTGCGAGTGGCGCTCGAAATTGTCATAATGATGGGAAATCATCTTTCGGAGTTGGAATTGTCGGAATTGACCCCGAACGCGCCGCCGACGGACGAAACGCCGCATCGCGCGATCTAGGTGAGCGACTGCAAAACAGATCGGCGTGAAGCTTACATTCGATTCATCGCTTCATTCATCACGCCGCCCGACGCTCGGCGATTGACACTCCACGGTTATCGGCTCGGCGCGGACCGACCGCCCAACGCGCGAATAACAGAACATGGATCGACCGGCGGCGAGATCGATGCTCGCGCGAGTACAAAGCGTATAAAGCATCTTGAGCGTTCGAGCAGTATCTGATAAAACACGTATTTTCTCTCGCGTCGACGCTATTATACGATCGTCGTCGTCGTCACACTCATAAATATTGCCACGAGATGTCCGCTTTCGAGATCAAAACCGGTATTTTCGATCGGCGTTGCGAGCTGGCGTTTCCCACGAAAAAAGGATTCACGTCGCGTTTGCTGTTAGCCGCTTTACTCACCCGCGACAGCGATGGCAGCGTCGCGAAACCCGCGACGATCGTCTTGCATCACGAGGCGCTCACGGACATCTTAGAAAACATGGACACCGCTCCGGAACCTCTGAGGAAAATCGTACGCGACGCTACAAAGCGAAGCCGATTTGTTTGCGCACTCGGGCGATGGAACAATCTCGCGGTTGCTCGCGCAAGCAGAATCCGATCGGCGGGACCGCGCAAAAACGGTTTTGAGCTTATCGGGCTTCCGGACGAAGTCCATGAGCTTCGAATGACAGTTCACGCGCTGGCGATACACGCGATAAAGCACGATGGTGTTCCGCGCATCACCGAAATCGCCTTCCCGACTCCGAGAGGAAAGCACCGAAAATACCCAAGAGCGATTGGCGCGTTTTTATCGATTCGTACCGCGATTTTTCGATCGTGGAGATGACGCACGCCGCGATATCACTTCCGACCGCGTTCAACGAAGCGATCGCCGACAGTCACGACGAGCGAGAACAGCAACACTTCTCGCATATTTATTTGAGTTATCGCGATTTGGGAAATTTGGCGTCGGTTGATTTATACTCGGAGTGATCTGACCGTGAGCGCGTGTGTGAATATCGCAGATGTTGAATGTCCCATTTTTAAGTGCCGGCAACATCCGCAGATATAATCCGGGCAATAAGCAGGATGCGAAGCATAAATGACGACGAGGCCGTTACGAGGCTTGTAAGAGAGAGAGAAAGAGAGGATGCCCACTTACTTATCCATACATATATATATATATATACACGCGGCGAATGTAGATAAGAGCGAAGTATCATAGCGAATGACCGCGTCGTGCCAATATCAGCAGATCGAAGTCTGGATTGAGCGAACCTTACTAGATTTGGGCGACTCGGACCTTTTGTGCGCCTTTCGCACGCGTCGCCAAACTTTGCGTACTCCAAAGAACTCCGTGAAGCAAATAAAATCGACGTTGGCTAAAAGTTTTCCCGCGGTGATCGACTATCTATCGTCTCAAAAACACACCGCCGCTCGTTGCGATGACGACAACGCCGCCAGCAACGCGACCGATTAGCACATCGTATCGCAATCCCTGGCAAACTCGTTCCGATGGTGTTGAATACTCTCCGTGCCAAACACGCGTCCACGTGCTTTCGCTCGCGTCAATCTACACTCAGATCGCCGGTCGCTTACGAGAAGCGGTCATTCGTCAATTCGATTTACATGATCACCCAAATCTCGAAATTAAATTGACATTGGTAGATGATTCCGATCTGAAAGATGTGGTCACGAGTTCCGATAATATCTGCGACATCGGCGCGGAAATGGCGGCGTTAAATGAGTTCCATAAAAACCATTAAATATAATGCACAACCTGCACTTGCATGTTCTTGACTATTAAAATGCGGCTTTTTAATCCTATCACGAGGTAAATAAGGCAATGTCATTTTCATCGAATAGTGTGTTCAGTGAGAACCCGACCTACTGCTACATGGTACGGTGCGCAGCCTTTGATGTGCTGAAGTTCGCGGCCGTGGCGCGGCGTAACGCGCTACCGACCACGACCCACCACAGCGTCCTGCCGCTAAGCTTGAAACCCAGCAGCAACTCAGCGCAGCAACGAGGCGCTGAGGCTTGCAACCATGGGCAGTACGACACGTCACCGGCAGCGGCCCACCACAGCATCGTGCCGCTGGAGCTCGCAGCTTTAGCAGTGTGATGCGCAGCCGGCCGCAGCTCAGCGCAGCAGCAAGATGCTGAGCTTGCGGCCATGGCGCAGTGCAACACGCTACAGACAGCGGTCCACTGCAGCGTCGTGTCGCTGGAGTTCGCAGCCTTGGTGCAATGTGATAAGCAGCCGGCAACAACTCAGCACAGCAGCAAGACGCTGGGGCTTGCGACCATGGCGCAGACATCGCGCCACCGGCAGCGGCCCACCACAGTGTCGCGCCGCTGAACTTGCAGCCCAACAGCAGCTCGGAGCAGCAGTGAGGCGCTGGAGCTCGCGATCATGGACCCTGCAATGTACTACCAACAGCGGCCCACAGCAGCGTCGTGCGGCTGAAGCTCGCAGACTTAGCACCGTGTGATGCGCCTAGCCGGCAACGGCCCAAGGCAGCAGCATCACTGAAGCTTGCAGCCGCGGCGCAATGCAGCTACCAGCGGCGTTTGACGCGCAGTTGCCGGCGCGACCGCATACTTATATTCGGGCTGCTGTCACAGCTGGGCATGTCCCTGAAACTGCCCAATCCACAGCTGGGCGACGAACAGGGGGAGTAAGCACCGCACACGAAGTGACTGCAAAGTTTTCGTCGCATTTGCGGGACGCCAGGCACGGTGACCCAGCAGAGACAGCGATGATAGTTTGATCGCGGACAGGGTTTTCGCTCGCGATCATCCAGAACGGCCAGAAGGAAGCCCACGTGGAGCGAATTTTCAAGCACTGAAGATTATTGACCTCCTGCAATCAGCTCATTGGTTTATGGAGAGAACTCTTCCGTCTGGCGATGCAGCAACTTCTCCTTCGGCTAACATGTGCTTACTGTGCGTATGGGACACCTTACATAAAACCCATATGCGTTTCGACGAGTACGGCGAAGCTTGCGGCCATGGCGCAGCCTTAGCGCAATGTGATGCGCAGGCGGCAGCAGCTCAGCGCAACGTGGACCCCATCCACAACGGGCTGGCGCAAGAAAAAAAAGTCGGTATACCCTGTGCCGGCGCGGCTACTTTGACAAGCCATCGACAGCGTCGTACCGCTAGAGGAGCTCGCAGCTCTACACAATGTGATTCGCAGCCGACAGCAGCCAGGACAGCAGCAAGCCGTCGGAACATACAGCACTGGGGCAGCGCGACGCGCTACCGACAGCGGCCCACCGCGATGTAGTACCACTGGAGCTCGCAGCTCTAGCGCAATGTGATGCGCAGCCGACAGCAGCTCAGCGCAGCAACGAGACGCCGAATTTAATAACCCTTCGTTCCGACATCTACGCCTCCGCGAATTAAAACCCCGCTTTAGAGACCCGCCTGGCACCCTCCGCGAACGGAAATGGGTCCCGGGTAGCGGTAGACTACTGATACAAAAAGGACCCAGAGAACCTAAAGACTGGAACTTAGATTAATTCCTTATCGGGAGTAATCCCAGGAGGTAGATCACTCCTATGGGGGGGAGAGTTGTGCCAGGAGGCACTGCGTGATTGACAGAGCCGAGTCATCGTGAGAGGATCGTGAGGTTACACGGTGGCAGCGAAACTGGGCTTGAGAATACGAGATGAGTACCAGATGTCCGGGGTATGACACTATGGCACTATGACAGCACGAGAGTATGGAAGTATGCCAGTGCCGTATGACAGTCATAGTGACACCTGATCATACCATCGGATTACGGCCGAATTCGTGTTCAGATTGATGAGACGATGAAAATGAGTATCAGATGTCTGGGGTTGACAATGTTACCCGATGACGGCATGTCATTATGACAGTATGTCAGTGTGACAGCACTGTATGACCGTCACCGGGATAGTTCGTCAACGAGACATCAGAATCGAAGATGCTGCATCGAATATGATCGGGCCAGAACCGAACGGTGCATCTTGATGTGACATTGGGTAGTCCGGTCGATGGACCGTGTTGCCTGAGTTGCAAGGATAACGAAGTAGAGCACTTGAGAAGTGTACGGTCTTCAGAACTCAGATCGTAACTAACGTTTGCACCTAATTAATCTGGCCCTGTTCCAGTGATATAATACAAAAATAATAGTGTACCTTTACATGTTCAAACAAAAACAGCTTCTGAGTATGTAGACTAGTGCCCCGGCACAGCTATTAAATAATTTGCCTACGCTCATACTGCGATATTCGGCATTTGCCTACGCTCATACTTAAATAAGCCCAATTTCAGATGTTAATAAAACACTCCCCCATCATTACTACACCGCACCTTTCATTATTTTCACCACACCCATCATATTTCCACCCCACCCCACCATATTTTCATTCCCCCTACAATATTCGGATTTGAAATCTTACAGAATCATACATAACTGCACCACACCCATTATATTTCAACTCTGTCTACTCTGTTATTTCAAAATCTTAAACTCCTTATTTCTATCATTTTTACGTGCACCATGCTACACGTATTTTGCTTTTGCAACATATCGAACCGCCCCTCGTCTTTACCAAAAAGTTTATAAGGCACATATCGATCGCGCAGCTCATGAATATAAAGGCGCGCATAAAGGGATACCCAAAATTTGGGGATTTTTTTATGTGTCGGGAATGTGATGAATGGTTTGTTATGGATGCATTGAGTTTGATGTAACTTAAATTTGTGCGAAAACGAAATTTGCAAACAAAATATTGTGAGAGGTTTATGCCCGTTTTCGGAATGAATATTTGAGCACATAACTTATTTTCAAAACAGTAATTACGACCAATCTGTGTGGCATGCAATAGTTGCATTCGTGTCACATGACGATGAGCGTTCCGTGTCACAGTCGAGCGGGTGTCGAGCATGGACAAGCACTCGCGATTCAACAAGATCCCGATTTGTGGGTCCGGCGCGCGGCGCGGGCGTGCGCTGTTGCATTGCGCGTTATTTGGCCGATAGAGGTGGTTGCGCTCTCGAGAACTTTCGAACGCAACAGGAATTTTGAACTTATGATTTGAACAGCAAGCCTCGCTAAATTACTTCATTTCACCAAACATCTCGCCGTAGCTGCAGACTGGCGGCGCCTCTGTATCGCACTGTTTTGTTCCTGCACTGTTTTCTCTGATCACTTCCGTTAGTTTCCCCCCCGTTTTTTGCACTGTTTTAAACCGTGTTATCTGGTTCTTGCAGAAAAACCACACGATCGTCAACATCTTGTCTAACTTTGTTTGCTCAGCATACTCTTTCGCACCACACACCAGGATTGTTTTGTTCCCCTGACCGTATTTTCCGATTTCTCCATTCGGCGGCTCCACCGGCACGTTTTAAGTGTTTGAATCGTGCGCAGGAAGCTGGCTTTTTCGCCCCTCGCAGAGCGCATCTTGCATGTAAAGCGCTTCTCGTTGAACGCGGTTCTGGCTGAGTAGCAACGCGACGACGAATGATATTTTTGGGATCTTTTGCCGCCCAGAGTTGCGTGCGTTCTGTGACGCTGGATGTGCGTGTTTTCTGGAGTTTGATTGATATAAGGTTTTCGAATGGTAGCAGCGCGACTGGGGACTGTCCCCGGCGGGATCTTTCCCCGGTCTTCGCGCAGACCATGCTATGGCCCGTACGTCTGTCTTGCGGTTCCGTGATCGTTAGATACTGCTTGCTGAAATTTTAGTTGCGTGCATTCTCCACCGTACTGACAATGGCGTGACTCTGCGTGCAGGTAGTGGGATACTTGTTTGAAAATCTTTCAGCATTCGCGCGCCGACATGAAACAACCGAGAATTTTAGCCTGGTATGCGCAGTTCATAGGATGCTTGAGGGCACAGTTATAGGCTTAGCTGCTGTGAAATCAAAGGTATAAGTTGGAAATTGCCTGCACGTAGATATATATTATATGCCTACACGAGGAAATCTAGATATCAACTGCTTCTTGGTTTATTGCTAGTTGTCGTTTGTGCAATAGTGTGAGTTCTTCATATCAAAACCTTGCGATATCCGCACAAAGCAAAGCATAGCCAAAGGTTTCTAAAATTCTTTCCATGGTAACAAAATCATAAAGCGATTTTTCCTAGACGTTACGTACATCAATTCCTACATTAATTTATTATCAAGTTATAAAAAATTGAAGATTGGAGGACTCCTGCTTAAAGCATTAGCAAAATAATTAAGCAATAGTAAATACAGTAGCATAAGTTCTCAAGAACCTTACAAGAATTGCATGTTCTCTCATATTTTCTAAATAATTTGTACCTGATCATGGCATGTATTTCACATGTCTCAGAGACTTCTATTCTACATCATCAAGTTCTGACATTTTGTGCATAGTCTATCACAGATCACATCTATCAGACAGACACTCTGTGCAAGCCAACACAAAACCCATATGTGAACCTTGTAAATTCCCATGTGAGATTCACAACTGCACTTAAGGGAAATACTTTCTATCAAAAAGCACCTGGCGATTTTGGCCAGGATCTGACCCGCCCCGACGGCGCCTTGTAGTTCACAACAGAGTTGGCTGCAGCAACCTCTCTAGTACACCAGCACTCATAAGCGCCCATTTACTTCTTGTCCTTCTTGTTCAGCTCCTCTTCAATAGCCTTCCAGGCCACGGAGAAAACCATGGACTGGCAAATATTGGTGAGCAATCGTGTCTTAAGACCACGTCCAAGCAGGCCAGTGATACCGTCCTTTTCTACAACACCCTGTAAAAGTAGAACCCTTTCTCCCATTAGAGACCCATCTCTTACATTCCTGAATACCTGAAAGGCAGGAATGCACTTGGGACAAGGGTTGGGGAAAACTGCAGATACAAATCGGCCTTAAGTCAGAAAGTTTCGGCAGGAGGTCTTGCTGTGCAAGGAACTCCGTGGAGGAACAGAAACACAGGTTATACTGCTGGTGAACCATCTAAGCCATTCAAGACGAGACAAAGCTGTGCCGTTTCCAGCCGTAGAATAAACAACAAACCGTCCGCTACGACAAGGGAAGAGAAGGTTTGCGTCTCGACTGCAAGCACAACAAAGAAACACTTCAGGAGGATAGTGAGTAGTGAGCAAAGTGTGCAGCACCTTGATGGCAGCCACATAGCTGAGGTTAGCATCGGTGTTGGTCTGCTTAATTGTCTTGATAACACGGAGAGAGTTGGAGACACAGTCGGAGACCGCCGAGGAGCAGATACCGATGGCAGCATTGCGAAGCAGCTTCTTCTTGCCCTCCTGCTGGGGCACCTTGGCCTGAAGGAAGTTGAAGGTGACGAACCAGGGGTAGTTGCCCACCCAGTTGGCAGCAAAGTTGGCCAGGCAGCCAGAGTACAGGACGCCGATACCACCCACTTTGACCTTGTTCATAAGGATGCCCATAGCCTCTGCTCCTTGCACTTGAAGGGTGGTTTTCATGGTGTCCACCGGGGTGAGGAAGATTCGCCACGTAGCACCACCTGCAAGAGGACAAATAGGGTCGCAAGGAGGATGGAAACTGCAGTTAGTACCAGGGAGTAAAGTAGATCGTACAAAGCGACAGTAGGAGAAGAAACAATATCAGAGGCGACGTTTTCTAAAGACGCAGAGCAGCAAGGCAGATCCACTTGACTAGGGGCCGAGTTCGAAATAAAACTGCCGGTTCCAAGCTTGTAGGCACTGCCTGAAAGTCAACATCACGGAGCAGCAGTTTAGAGCGACAATCCTCCGAGGAGGCGCAGTTCTGCACGTCTAAAAAACAGTCCTCATGCAACGGGTGCACGGATAAGAGAGGCAAACCGAAAGGCCGACGAGGGCATCCAACAAGGTGCAGCACAAGCCGAGGAAAGAAGTGGAATACGTTTCGCCCTCGAGGAAGGGGGCACACCGACGGACGCGAAGGCAGTCATCATGGCGACGGGCATGTTGGGGGTGAAAGCCTCAAGCGCAACAAGCACGCCGGTGTTCGCGGCGGTGTCACCGAACCGAGACAATGGGTTCTGGATGATGGCGTACTGCATACCGCGGTAGAAACGGGGGATGCCTCCCTGCAGAATGGCCCCACCCGCTACAAGGTAAAAGGGTAGCGTGACGCCTCTCCAATCACGAAAGATAGCACTAGACAGGTCCGGGCGAGTCTGAGCAACGAGGTCACACAAAACAGAACGGACGACCGAGTAGAACTTGAGAAAGGAAACAACGAGCACCTCAGACTGCAGGCTGATACTCCTCGCAGGCTGACGAGTTAGGAGGTGACAATTATCACATTCAGAAGAGAACATACCGCGCACGGTCAAGGTGAGAGAGATGGTGCCCAGTCCTCTAACCCAGGATTCAGTTGCGCTACATGCGGGGACATACCTCAGCCCACAATTTGGAAATGGCATTTCCCATGCTGCCGCCGTTGGCATACTGCAAAACAGGGTGAGCAAGTTCAGTTGTAAAGTCCGGTATCGCGATCTACTGCAAGATCAAGAACTACCAGAGCAGATCCGTACAACAACTGCGAGTGGAGTACTCCAACACGATGCGAGAAATAAGGGGAAGCGTAGAGGCGGAACCCTTTCGACAAAAACCGGCAACGGCAGAGTGGAAGATCTTTCCAACAGGCTTCCGAAGAAAGGGCAAGGACAAGTGAAAAATGTAAGTGACAGTGCAAGCTTGCCTCCGAGAGGTTTATGTTAAGAGTGATGCGTGCTGCCAAAAGAGCTGACGGCAATACAACAGGATCTGTGCAAAACTGATATGCACCTGATAGTTCATCATGGTGCGCATCCACATGAAGGCAGCAACTTGCACGATCCCAGCGCAAAAGCCGGCGACGCCTCCCCTGAACGCCTTGTCGCTGGCCTTCTTGAGGACCATACCTGAGGTCCAAGCGCATAAATCAAGCATGGTTATTTAGTTACTTTAACCTACATTCGAAGTCCGTACCAACGTTAACGTGTGGCGTGTAGGTGGAGCCATTGTCAAGGTTGGAGTCGATATAAAGGAAATGAAGAAGAGCAAACTTTCAGATGGACCTATAGAAGATCTACAACGCACTTCACAAATCTCGCATCGATATTACCAGAGAAACTCAGAATACATCACTTTCACTGACGATGAAGTGGATATGTATTCACAACGCCAAAGGGACCCTTGCAAGCGGACTGAGAAAGGAGTGCGGCTACAGGTGAGTCCCAGACTATAGTTATCGTTCTCCCGGGTAAAACAGTAGTCAGTCATCACTCTGTCAAACGAATGCCTAAAGGAAAATTTGGTCGACAGAAACTGCGGCGTGTTTTCTCACCCACAGTGGGCTTGGAGGTGGTGGTGGCATCAGCGATGTCTCCAACCGCATTGTTGTGTCGGACAACGATCGCATTGCTCTCAAAGCTGGCTGACAAGGAGGCAAACGGAACCTTTTGACGGCGGAGCGTCAAAGTGCTGGAGGCACCCTCGACGGGCGCACTCTCGAGCTTCAACTGACGGAAAGCGATAACCTCAGACATGATCAATCCTGTAACGAGAACACCGCAGAGTCCAAAAAGCTTACTTCAAAACATGTAGTCCCAGGTAAAAATCAGAATGCCATCGGGTTAAAAGAAGCAAGTCGCTTAGCATAATTTACCTTGGGTCTCTGTCTCTCTGATGAAACGCTTGCTAGTTCAGAGGGTAGATCAACAGCTGCGCTAATTATTAAGAAACTGAACGGGCCAACGACGCAACGAGGTTCGGACAGCGATTAGGATTCCACGATTCCTGTACGGTGTCACCCGAATGCGAATCGCGCCCTGCCTCTCGTGCGAGCATCGGACGAGAGAGGTCTGAGAGCAAGACCAAGTCTGACGTCTAGGATCGAGAAAGCGTATAAGATACATACTTGCCACGCTGTCGATCTTTATATTTGTATTCCTACGTGGATATCCGATTCTCCAAAGATAGTGTTCCTCTACCCAGAGTGTCCATCGTATCAGTCATTAATCGGTGTTACTCTTCCACCTGTTTTCTGACATGGCAGGAACTCACTAATTAAATAATAATTCATGCACTTATGCGAAGACTTTCAGAGCATCGGCGTGGGATGCGGATGGCGGAACTGAAAAATATGCAACCATAAAGTTTTAAAACAATGACATCAGGAAGATGACATGGTTGCAAGAGTCGCTTATGCTTGCCATGTCAGTAATTCTTCTTGCTCCTGGGCGCTTGGATTGGCCTTTGCTGCGGCAAAAACGCTGACATGGCGAGAATTCTTTCAAGTATCCAATTCTGTTATTCTTAACGAATTTAATATTTCCCCCCAACCGCATATTTTAAGCTCATATCGGTGAAAAGTACTGTTGGTATTGTGAGAAAATTCGCAAATCCATTTCCCCATTTGTATCTTCGTCTCGAGTACTATTTCTGACATGGCATGACACTTACACCGTTACACATGCCATGCATGGTCCTACCATTTGCCGAGTCATGCCATGTGCCTTATTCTATTCGCCACTTCTCACATGCCACATGCCACCTGCACAGATCTGATGGCGACCGCGGCCGTTACATTGTCGATCTGTGCTCAATAGCCAAATATATATATGTCCACATCGACATGTACGACTCTCTCTCCAAGTATCTGGTACAGGCAATAGAATTTACGCCAACTGGCATGTGGGCCGACAATATTGACACCCTGGCATTCGTGGCGATGGCGATTGCATTTCAATCTAATGAAAATGGCGGGATAATTCTCTATTCGCTAATTCTCATTCTGACGCACGAACAAGTTGGCCAACGACCCAACGTGCGCATTGTGACTGTCAAGACAGGCAAGTCCTGACAACTACAGTACTGTATACTGTACTCGTATACTTCTTGTCCCGCGCCTCGCCTGCCTGTCCTCGACGGGAGCCAAATCGCTCCCCTGCCTGCTTGTGCTGCCACACAATCGAATGGGAAGACACTGTACAGTAGAGCTCTAACCTAAACCTTCGCTTGTCAAACGAAAGGTCAAACTCCGGCAAAGGCATCTACTCCCTGTGACTGTACTGTAAAGTATACAGTACCCGCCATATAACGAAGTATGAAGTATCTTGACCTCTGTCGTTTTCACTTTTTTGCTTTTATTTATGACACACCGACAGTGACACACGAAGCTTCAAGCTAAAGGCGAAAATATTAGTCGCCCCCTCTTTTATTTTCATATTTGATATTAGTCGGCCCCTACTGTACTCTCGTCCCCATAGTTTAGACGAGCCGCGCTTCGCGCGGCTACCCGCGATTCGATTCGAGGGCTGCGTTACTTGATGACTGTGGAGCTCGTCTCGTAGAGTCTCCGGACGCCCATAAGCTCAATCTGCGTTACAAACCCTGAGTAATATTCGCGTTATTTCGGTCCGGAGACTCGGGTTCCATAGTAAGTCGGCCCCCCTTTTTTTAATTCGATCTATAGTCATGCTCATAAATTATGGGGCACTTTTTTGCGATTTCGAACACACTTTTCGAAAATGTACCCCCTACCCACACGGATCTTGCTTACATGCGGCTGCCACGAAATCAGAATATGCAGGATGTATACCAATGACGACTATAAAGTCAAATCGCACAAGGGGGGGGTCGAGTCATGCCTGACCAAGCCTGCCACGCCGACCACGCGTCAAGCACAAATGCCCATTTTTAAGGGGTTATGCCGAGGGGGCTGGATGCCGATTTTTTTAAAAATCAGAAAGTCGTCCCCAGGTAGCATTTGGAATTGGAATAGCAGTGGAAGCGTGGTGGGCCCATAACCTGCGAGAAGACCCAGTCAGAAAACAGACAGGTCAAACAGGAAGCACTGCAACGCTCAGGGTTTCGCACTCAGAATCTCCCTCAACATACAGAAGATATAATATATATAGTTCTAGTATGCTGAGTGTGATGCGAAATGAGCTAGTGTGCTCTGTCTCATGTGACAACCGAACTCGATCAGAGGAGATGACAATCAGGTCAGTGAAGTAGTCGGAGGTGTCGAGCCGTATCGGTGATGACAGCGGTCAGGTCGAGTCGGTGATGACTGCGGTCATGACGGGTCGGTGATGACAACTCTGATGACTGAGCTCGGACTGAATGTCAACTCCAGCACATATAATGGTTAGTCGATAGGCATCGATCACCCCCAGAAACACCCCTATTCTGACCTCCACGGCATTTTCCCAATTTCGACGCATATTGGGTAAAATTAACTCCGATTTTTCAGAATTAAAAATAAGGCGGTTTGGGGAAAATTCGGGAGTCACCTTAACGCGCGACTTTCGGGCGCCCCACTTCATCAACGCAGGGTCCATGAGGTAGGCAAAAGGAGAACTGGTCACTGGGCCGGTCTGGTCGCAGGTGACACCGCTATTGTGTCACTAGTCTACTTGACTACTTGAGCTGCTTGAGACCTTGAGCCCTTGAGAATCCCTACCCAGTGAATGTCTCACTTTATTGAAACCGGTCTACTCACCATCTTATGGGAGCAGCCGAGCTGCCTCGCGCACTGCCACACCTTCTATGGAACCGAGGTGACATGCGCGCATGCGCGAGCGACAGGTTCGGGCGGACTTGGCGACACCACGCCCGCTTTTCGTTGCCCCTTAATTTATGAGCATTACTATAGTAGTCATCAACGCCAATTTCGCCCCGCAGAGCAAAACTTTTGGAAATCGCAGTCCCGCAGGGCGAATCTTTGGGGCCATTTCAATCCTAGATTGCATTTTTTTGAAAATTATGGGCAACTTTCACCAAAATCGATTCAATTTTTTAGTCGATCCGAAATGTTTTAACCGTAAATTTAGTCGCAAAATCTCGAAATAAATGAATTGTGTTAAATAATATCGCCTTTACCCTTTAGCTTGTATCGGTTTGTGTTCGCCCGGGACCACGACCAAAGAAATTGCGGAGTTGCAGTTTGCCGCGTGTCAACAATGCTTTTGACGCCGGGGTCGACGCCAAGGCCGCAGGGTATCGCGGATAACACGATAAGTGCGAAGAATCCGGATTAATGTTTAATCGATTAATCAGACGTATGGCTATTACCGCATGGTCCTTGTGGGAGGACCATAATCGAGTCGTATGGTCCTCCCACTCCGCCGAGGACAGACTTTTACTTTTCTTAGAGAAAGTTTTGCGCCATCTCAACAAGAAGCGCGTTGGCCGCCATAAACAGTTGGCATTCGTTGATAGCCGCAATCTCCTTCTGGTCGAATGCGATGTGGAGTTGGGCGAGCGTCTCGCAGCTTCATGCGACTATGACAAAGATCCCCGAAGGTGGGAAGGAATAGCCCATCGGCCTGAAAAGTGAAAATAATTAAATATTCCAACAAAATGCTCGGTATTAAAAACAAATACAGTCCATTAATTAAATAATTGGTAGGCAGGCTCCGCACTAAACGAACAAAGAAAAACTTTTTAATATTTGATTGTTTTCGGCCAATCAACACCAACTTTTGACCAAGTTTTATTGCACCAGAATTCAGGAATAAAAATCAATAAAGAAGGCACGGTACTCCGCGATCTCCACTTCAGGCGTATCAAAGTATCGTATCGTGTACGCAGTCCAGCCAAGGAAGTGACTTGGCAAATATACTGAGTGTGATGGTCCCCAACAATGAGGGTGTTCATATCGGGAGCATATAGTCAGTGGCTCATATTCCCTGAGCATGTCGGTGATCAAGCATGGCGTTGAACAGAAGAATGTTACTTGCCAATGCAATTTTTGTGGGTGTCACGCGGTCTATGCTACCGGAAGCTTTTTTAGCTCGACAGCAAAAAGATCGTTCAGGCCACCCATTCGTGGAAACAGGACATCGATGTCACGGTTTAGCTGTTTGCGCTTTGCGCGTGCCTCCTCCTTGCCTGCAATGCACCACATAGATCACCTTCTAGGGTTAGCCACCTGCTCGCAAGCATATACAATCCGAGGTTTTAGAAAGACTGATTCTCTTGGCATCAACTTGAGCATTGCTGTAATCCACAGATATAGCCGCGACTCTGCTACGGTATGAAGCTCATTCGAGCTACAAACATTGGGACCATCAGATAAAGACAGCTGAACGATCCTCTCTTTGCATGAACATCGACAGGTTTACAATAACAAACAAACATGCCCGCACAGATTGAGCCTTGCTATATCGGATACAACATCAAAACATAGAAAACTGAGAATCGGGCACCATCGCCTGCTTGTGTGATGCGCAAAGCGCAGCAACCTTGTTTAGTCCGATCCTGTGAATTGGTCACAGTCTTGCTATGCAGAAGAGTGCAAGTTTTCCAAACGCCGTCTAACGTCATTGTTTCAAACTGCGTCGTTTTGCGGCGCTGCATTGGTTCCGTTGCAAGTCGCACCACGTCACAATTTTAAAAACACATTTACTTTGTTGCGCATCATCAGAACGAAAACGGGTGTGTGTGTGTGCTTATCCTTGCGACTCCTTTGGCACCCCGTAGCCACAAAAAACTGCACTATGTACCCACGCCGGGGATCAAAGGATTCAGCACACATTTCAGGACACTTATCCGGATTCTCCGGAGCTCACTAGTGAAGAATGGGATCCCCTAAGCCTCGCTGCGCCACCCAAGCCCCTCTGCATCTGCACCGCCAGCGCACAGCTGCCTTGTGCCTGAAGCCGGCTCATCCCTGCCCCCCGAGCTGCGCGAGCCATATCTCCACCACCAAGCCTACGTGCAGGACCCCACCTCTGCTCCCTGAGCCTCACTGGGCCACCCGAGCCTCTCTGCGACTGCCCTGCTGGCACACTGCTGTTGTGTCGCCGAAGCCGGCTCACCTCCGCCACTCGAGCCACCTCTTCACCACCAAGCCCACATTCGGGACCACCCCGCTGCCCCCTACACGCCCCAGAGCCTGGTCTCAAGAGAGCTTGCCCACCCACGCCACGACCAGAATCCCCAAGGGCTGTCCCAAGTGGCTGAGAATGATAAACTGGGCCGCTCTCATCCCGAACCTGCGCCCCTGCCACCAACTTGCGCCTGCAGCCCTACCCCCAGCACCAACTCCACGTGTGTGTGTTTCAGGTTCATACTGACCTTGCAACTGGAAAAATGGGCTCAACCTTCGGATGAATGCCGATTGGGAACCGATTCCGCTGAGGACCGACCTGATTGATCAATTGATCATCTGCACTCTTCATCTTGAAAATGGTCTTGCCATTCCAACCGCGCGCTTACTTGTGTTGAAACCCGCGGGCAATGCCTTAAATGAAGGCAGACTTGGAGCAGGCTTGCCTCGCATACAAAGGAATACGGACATATTCCGTATGCTGGGAGCTCACCGGGTGCCAGGACTGTGCATAACCACATATGGCCAGCAGTCTCGAAAAGAATTTTGTACTATCTTTTAAAGCATTAAAACTATACCACCCACTCTCAGCATGCCCATGACACCCCTTTATAGCATGACCATGCCACCCCCTTATAGCATCATGATCTTGCCACCCACTTATGGTAGATGAAATTTTGAAGGTGCATCCGTTCATCAATTTCTTAATGGGATCCCACCCCTCAACGAGACACGCTCACAAAAATAAATAAATAAATGTATTATACTTGGCTGCCGCGAGGCTGAGCAAGCGGTGTCGGGCCAAGCGACTGGGGATATCGGCAACGAGGAGAATATCCGACTCTTAATCGTAAGAGGCGGCATGGCGGGATGGGTCGACTGATCCTGAGCGTGAGAGATAGCGTGGCGGGATGAGGGGACTGGCCCTAAGGTTGAGAGGTGCTGTGGCGAGGCTTACCTACCGCACACGAGCGTGCAAGAAAATGTGGTGAGTTTAGTTCCTGGGCGCAAGCGTGAGACAGAGCACGATGGATCTATAGATTCGGGCATCGAGCTCCACACAAAGCATGGAACGGCGAAAGTTCCCAGCCTTGACTTTGAGAGGCAGCAACAGTCTTCCGGCCTTGACTGTGAAAGGCAACAGAAATCTCCCGGCCTTGAGCGTGAGAGGCGGCAGCAGTCTCCAAGCCTTTTGAGCGTGAGAGGCGGCAACAATCTCCAAGCCTTGAGCGTGTCCGGCGCATCATCATCCAATCTGGAGCGTTAGTGACCACGGTGGATCGAGGTCACGGGAAGTGGGACCACGGCGGATCGAGGTCACGGGAAGTGGGACCACGGCGGATCGAGGTCACGGGAAGTGGGACCACGGCGGATCGAGGTCACGGGAAGTGGGACCACGGCGGATCGAGGTCACGGGAAGTGGGACCACGGCGGATCGAGGTCACGGGAAGTGGGACCACGGTGGAGCGAGGTCACGGGAAGTGGGACCACGGTGGAGCGAGGTCACGGGAAGTGGGACCACGGCGGATCGAGGTCACGGGAAGTGGAACCACGGTGGATCGAGGTCACGGGAAGTGGGCATGCGATAGGCGACACGCACCAGAGCACAGCTCGCCGACTGTCACGCTGTCGATGCCCTCCAGTTGCAGCTTCTCGAGCTTGCCGTTGAGCTGCGCGAGCTCGGACTTGGCCTTCGCCAGGTCGTCCCGCTCAACGCCCGCCGACTGGTGTCCGGTGATCATCTTCTCAAACGTGTCCACCTTGCCCTTGATGTCCTCGAACATGCGCTCGAACTTGGCCAGGCTGCACAGCGCGTCGTTGCTGCTTGTGCTGAAGCGGTGATCGCGCACCGCGGAGGAGGGCGCATCCGGTGGGGGCTCCGCAGCTCCGTGGCTGGATCGATCGGTGTCTCCTCCTGTGCGCCCAGCACAAGCGCTGCAGGTGAGGCGTCGTTGTGCAAGTAAGAGCGCACCCCTAAAAGCCAATAGGAAGGGCTCGCCCGAGACCGTGGTTGATATGGAGATCACATTGAGGAGAAGTAACAAAATGGCTGTGCAATATCTAAGCGGCAGACCACGCAAACACGATCAGGCGGGGAGACAATGTATGAGGCGCAGGAAGGAGGGGGGTGGGGATGTATGAAGCGCAGGAAGGAGGGGGGGTTGGGATGTATGAGGCACAGGAGGGGTGGGCGGCAACGTATGAGGCACACAGGAGTGGGCGGCAACATATAAGGCTTAGAGTGGGAGGGGGCAAAAAGCACGAAGTGCAGGAGGGGAGGGGGGGGCAACGTATGGGCTCAGGAGGGAGGGGGCGACAAAGATGAGGAGTGGGGGGGGCAAACGTATAAGGCTCAGGAGTGGGTCGCATCGTACAACGCACAGGAGGGGTGCAGAGCTGCAACGTAAGAGGCCTTATGAGTGGGGTGCGGCAACGTATCAGGACACAGGAAGGGGTTGGGAGTGACAACGATAGCGTAGGGAGGGGGGTGGGGGGCGGCAATGAGGCGCAGGAGGGGGGCGGAAACATGCAAGGCGCAGGAGGGGTGGGCGGCAACGTATTAGGCGCAGGAAGGGATGGGCAACCGGTGACGCGCACCGGTGGCAGAGTACGAGTCACAGGAGGGGCTGGCGGAGGTCGAATCACAGGAGTGGGCTGGCTGAGTACGAGTCACAGGAGTGGGCTGGCGGGGTACGAGTCACAGGAGTGGGCTGGCGGAGTACGAGTGACAGGAGTGGGCTGGCTGAGTATCCCATGCCTGAGAGGGTGCAGAGAGTGGGACACGTGTGTGGCTCCAGAGCGAGGGAGGCACAGTCGCATGGCGATACCTTCGGCTGACTCCGGTGGAGGGGGCCGAACGGGAGTCCGTGTGGAGCGATTGTGGACGCCATACGTGTCCTGATTGCGCGGGAGGGCGTTTCCGCTATCGACGGAACGGTTCAGGTTGCCGGTCTGCGCGCGCGCAACTTCCTCTCCTGGTGTTCGCATCCGAGAGCTGAGATCGGACTGGGCGTGTCGGAGGTTCGAGGCTGTAAGGGCACCCCGTGCGCGCCCTTAGCACAAGGGCAGTGCGACCGACGTGGAATATGGCGCTACGAGCGTCGAGGAATGAAACGCGCTGAAGGGATCGCTGTGGATATGCTTTCATGCACAGATTCTGTGGGAGATTCGGAGTTCCCCCCTTCGAGCCGGCGTTCCCCGTTCTCCCTCGAGCCGGCGTTCGACCTTGAGACGGCGTTCAACCCCTCAACCTGGGATCCCCTCTTGAGCTGGCATTCCCTAGAAAGTCAGCGGTGGATATGTCTGGGCAGTCAAGTGTGCTGCTCTGTCGCACGATATTTTCTCGCTCAGCAACGTAACCCAGGAGTTTCACATATCCATCCTGACTGAGACGGTGATCCAGGAAAGGTCTGATGTCTGCCCCTAGTTATTGTCCTCGCTCTGCAGGACATGCCACACTGCTCGCCGACGCAAGGTGGCCTGGAGTAAGAAAAGGACGCCTGATATCGCCACCCACGCCTCTTTGGAGACGTGCACATTCATTCGCAGACACGCGCGCTCCGTTGAACGCGCCTTTCGCACATCGAATCCAAAACGTGTGGGCATGACTCGCATGGAAGTGTTCGGCAAGGCGCCGACGCGAGGCAGCGCCGTATGGCATTTAGGGTTTTCCAGGCAGTGCTGGGTGGTAAGAGGCGAAACGCCTTCAGCGGCATGATACGAGGGGGGCTGAGAGCCAGGTGAGGAGATGGGGCGCACCGGGCGTAGAGGGATTCGTCGGCGGCGCCCCGCCTGGCGGGCCTGCCCAGGAGCGGTTCAGCGGAGATCTGGAGCTACCAACAGGCTGCCTGGTGTCAGAGGAGCGCAAAGAGGACGAGGGGGTCCGCAGCTCAGCGCGCGTGGGCGTCGGTTGAGAACCTCCGAAAGATGGTGTGTAGGTCCCGGAGCGCGAAGGCGTCCCTGGGGAATTCCTGAAGCGTGACCCAACCTCCGGCATGCCATAAGCGTGCGCTCCCACGCCCCCACGCCTCTGACCAGGAGAGAGGCCCCTGTTAGGGCGAGGCTCTCTCCGAGAGCTCGAGTCCATGGCCGGCAAGGAAGCAACGCTCTAAGTACGAAAAGTCGCTAGTTCCCGAGTCCACCGTACCCGTCGAGGATATACATAGCCTATGCAGGCTGGAAATGTGAGCAGGTTTATTACATCGTACTAATGTGGTGAACTGAGGACGATGCCCTGCGCGGAATATGCACGTATGGGTGATTTGCAAGGCTTGTTTCTGATTTTCCAGTTTCTTTTTCGGGTGATCCACATTCGACTGAAACCTTCGCATTTTATTTCTCTCGTCTCTCGATTCTCTCGTGTCTGTTGAGTGGTCTCAGTCGATTGGTCAGTTGGCAACGCTTGGCATTTTCGATTTTGGTTTTCGAGCAAGATGAAGATCGAAGATGTATCGCGCTGAGTGGTGAGGACTTGTCGAGAACATGTTCATCGGCCCCGATTGGTTCATGCGGTCGGTCGGACGCTTGGACCGCGACCGTTGGACGTCGGACCTTCAGAGCTCATACGCTCATACCATACCAAGGATGCCGATTGGATTTTCGGGTTTCGCCACGGCGTAGCGTGGCGCGAGGTTTGGGGGTTGGCACTAGCGAAGCGAAGCGATGGCGTGGCGTGAACTTCGTTTTCCGGTCTGAGGTTTCGCGCCAAGCGCCGGCGCGGCGTCAAAATTGTTACCTCGCGCCATCGCGCTGGCGCGGGGGAAAATTAATGTCGTTTGGCGCCATACGTCCGATTCCGATTCAAAATCGTGCGCTCGACTCGCCGCTACGTGCGCGCGGTCTAATTGTGGATGATATATGGGGCTCCATTCGTGATACATATTGATTTCCCGCTCGAATGGTGGCTGCATGAGGGGCCTATTCGTGATTAGATTTAAGCTCGAATGATGCTGTTCGTTGGGGCTCTATTATTCATTATCAAATTTCAGTTTGAAGGGTAGCTGAATGGGGGCACTATTCGTTATCAAATCATAGCCTCATAGCTCATACACGTGTTTCCATATACCGGTGTTACGCGCAAATCTCAAAATGTAGAACAAAATTTCTGAGCATAATCTACGTGTCCCCCCGTTTCAGCACGATTTTACGCTAGTTCGTGTCGTCGATGACCCGATGTCTAGACAGGAGCATCTCCAAACCCCGAGAAGTACCGTTGCCCGTCGGTCAACCGGAGTTGCGGCGTTACGGGTCGGAAGAAAGGAAAGATGAAGATGCCACCACCTCAAGGCAAGAAGTTACGAACGGAGAATCCACTGCATCATTCTCTAAAATTATTCTATAGGCAGGTTTGAGCCATGAGCAGTCATGATGCTGCACCAACACCGACACGTTACATTCAATTGGTGGATATTGTTATATCATATACATGAATAGTGCCTGACAACAAGTTCATGTATCAGATGTACTAGCCAAAATTTTGCTTCGGGTTTTCCAGACTCCAAGTGGAATCATCGATACACCATTTGAGCCAGATGCACACAAAATCCTATGCAGGGGTAATTTCGGTCTCCCGCCTTAGCAATAAAACAAGAGCCGGTCTACAGTTCCGACCAATGATATATGGCCAGCATTCATTCGTCATTAAGCGCAGTGGAGGTTCATAGGCATTGTGCCACTGCTGTGCCTAAACTAATCGACCCAATGAAACTAGAGACAGTACTAAACGGTGCATCTGGTGGGGTGGGTGTTGGGGCACATGATGCGGAGGAACTTTGTATCACGAGCTTGGCATCTTTCCTGTGGTAGAACTTTTGCGATTCATGATGGTAGTGACAGCTAACCCCCGATGCTGGTCATTGGCCTGTGCAAATATCCAGAGCATATTCAGATCAATCTGAACTATGGTGACAACGTTTAGTAAGAAAGCAGGGCTCCCCTTCACCCCCTCCTTTGCCCCAACATATCCATTCGCCTTCCCCGCCCTCACATACCCTCAACATCCTAAATTGAGGTGAAGATGTTTAATAACATAGCAGGAGTCTCCTTCAACCCCTCCTTTCCCCCAGCGTACCCCTTCACCTTTCCTGCCCTTGCACACCCTCCTGAGATGATCTGAGATGTTCATGGTTTTAACCAAGATGATTTTAACCGAGAAGAATGAGACTTCGAAGTCTCGTTTTTCGACCGTGGTCTCGACTCAGATTCAGATTGCACTGAATGTCCGACTGACACGCGGATAGGTATGTTCCATGGTGTTGCTTTTTTACTTCGAAGTCTCGTTTTTCGACCGTGGTCTCAGAATTTCGACCGCGGTCTCGATTCTGAGACTTCGAAGTCTCGACTGTGTCACAGTGCACTCTGGAACTGGAACGGACTGATGGACACTGTACATGCGAATGTCATCTGTCTTCTCGCAAGCAGTTTTCGAGTTCGAAATCTATGTGATATTTTCCACGCGCCAGACATCCTTCCGCCATGCATGGCATCTTTACTGGGGGGAAAACGAGACTTCGAAGTCTCGTTTTCGTTGTCCGGACCACCCCCCGCAGACAACGAAAACGAGACTTCGAAGTCTCACTTCTGAAAACTGTCTCACGTAACGAATCTGATTGCGTATCTGATACATCCGATGTGGACAAAATATTCTTTCGTTAACGGCGAAGTTTACCTCGGTCTCACTTTTCAACTTCGGGAACGAGACTTCGAAGTCTCGAATTTCTGACCACGGTCTCGTTCGTGGTTTCGGTTTCAGTCATCATACGGGCCACTGAATGGCCGAATTTTGAATTCCGACGCTCTCATTCGCCCGCCCGCAAGTTAGAAATCATCATCTCGGTTAAAACCATGAACATCTCATAACTCACAGCTAAGCAGCACATACTTCGAAGCTGCAATGGCTCTCTTCCCAATGGCTCTCCACCCAATGGCTTCTCCATGCGCATCTCCAGCTCTCCTGGCGATGGCAGTCAGGTGACTGAAGTGGCAGATAGGCACCTGTTCGCAGTCCTGGCGATCTCGAACATTCCGGCATGGCGCGCCTTCTTCCTCTGCACAGCGCCGTGCACTGCGTAGCACATCGCGTGCGCCACACTCAGCGGGCCACGTTAAACAAAAGCCGACGAAAGCCACACCGCGCGATTGCGCTGCAGCCGAAATCTGGAGAGGGTTGTGGCCGTCCACACAAAGCTACACACAACCGCTCATGCGGCCGTCCACACAAAGCTACACACAACCGCTCATGCGCCGTCCACACAAAGCTACACACAACCGTCATGCGCCGTCCACACAAAGCTACACACAACCGCTCATGCGCCGTCCACACCCCACACAACCGTCATGCGCCGTCCACACAGCTACACACAACCGTCATGCGCCGTCCACACAAAGCTACACACAACCGCTCATGCGGCCGTCCACAAAGCACACAACCGCTCATGCGCCGTCACAAAGCTACACACAACCGCTCATGCGCCGTCCACACAAAGCTACACACAACCGCTCATGCGCCGTCCACACAAAGCTACACACAACCGTCATGCGCCGTCCACACAAAGCTACACACAACCGCTCATGCGCGTCCACACAGGTCATCCACACAAAGCTACACACAAAGTCCACACAGTTACACACAACCGCTCATCCACACAAAGCACACAACCGCCATGCGCCGTCCACACAAAGCTACAGACAACCGCTCATGTGCCGTCCACACAAAGCTACAGACAACCGCTCATGCGCCGTCCACACAATCATGCAAAAGCATGCAACAACCTGCAGGAAAAGCGCCTTGCTGGGCTGTGAGAGCCGAGGGAAAGAGAGGACATGATGAGTGACGACGTGGGCGTACCAATGGTGCGTAGCTCAGCGTCAGACGCTCCGCCTCTGAGGGCATCCCTGAGGCTGACCTCATTGGCGCCGAAGAGGCACACCTGCCACTCAACCCCCCGCAGCCTTTAAGGGCACATCTCTCGAGCGCACTGTGCCACACGCTTCCCCTTTCCTCCCATCCAAATGCCCCGCCTTGGCCGCGCGGCGTAGGGTGCCCAGGCCTTCGGCAAGCGGGGATGCAGGGCACAGGGCGCTGGTGCGACTCCCGTAGATGGGGGCGGTTTCGAAGCAATGTCTCCAATGCAGCAGCCGGCAGTGGCGGGGGAAGCCCCTAGCTACTGCACCAGCTGGTGGTGGCAGTGCCGCAGTTCTTGCTATCTCGCGCCTAGAGACAGTGACCGCAGCACAGCTCTCCCACTCTCACGCGACAGGACCCATCACTCTTGCATGAGGTAGCAGTGGCTGGACCCTGTTCGTCTCGCAACAAATGTCGGTGCAAGTCATGGAACCCTCGTCATCTCGCAGCTCTCCAAGCTTCTGCTCACGCCCAAGTACCTTCAAGTTGCCATCAGCCAGGAGGCGAAGGCGGTTACAGCCACTACAGAAGTGCTCAGTCATCGACGTTATAAATGACACACTGCATCCCCTCACCCCTCCACCCCCATTCTCTTCCCCCTCCGCTCCTTCCAGCATTGAGTTGGTGCCCCTCATTCAACAGTTCAACTTGACTCGGGTCGCATCCATGATGAAGCTCTCAGCGCTGTATGGGGACGAGGGGGACTGTGAATGAGTGGTGGGGGAAAGAACTCCCGCGATGGCAGTGAGGGTGGGGGGTTGGATGCGAGGGGCGGTTCAACGGGAGCGCGGCTGAGTAAATGGGGGATGCTGCGGGGATGACACGTCTTGATCTACTTCAGAGCCCCCCCTGGACCTGAGTAGAACCATCTGGCCGCCCACCAGAATGCTCGGTTGGAGGCAGCAGGGAAGGGAAAGGAGGGATCCAAGGACTGGAGCCTCGAGGGTTTGACGGGAGAGCTGCCCACCCTCTGCCGGCGGACTGGATCCTCGAGGGTTTGACGGGAGAGCTGCCCACCCTCTGCCGGCGGACTGGAGCCTCGAGGGTTTGACGGAGAGCTGCCCACCCTCTGTTGGCGGACTGGAGCCTCGAGGGTTTGACGGGAGAGCTGCCCACCCTCTGCCTGCGGACTGGAGCCTCGAGGGTTTGACGGGAGAGCTGCCCACCCTCTGCCGGCGGACTAGGCGAGCAAACAACAAGTTCGATGGGATAGCGGGCGATGGTGGGTCTGGTGGAAGGGTGTTCTTCATACTCTACAGGCGGATCGCATCGAAGAGACCACGTGTATTGGCGGTGGGGGGTGGGCACAGGGCGCAGCTGGCGGAGAGCAGTCTGCCAGATCTACGGTCGTGATGCCTCGGTGCACATGACCCCGCTCATGACTAGAGGCGAGACGCTCTGCAATGCTCCGGCAAGCACCTTCCAGCATGCCCTTCTGGGCGGAAGTTCTTTGCCACCTCGGTCATCGGATCCTGCCCAGTTCCGACCCAGCAGGCTTACTCCGCCTCATCAACGAGTCTCTCACCGACTGCTCACCCCCGTCATCATGTCGGGTCCGCCACGCAAAAGTCACACCATCGGATCTGCCGCGCGAAAGTCGCACCATTGAATCCGCATCGCCAAGCCTCACTGTCAGGTTGATCCGGCGGTGGGGATCAGGGAGTGAGAGATGTATCGGTGAAGGATTCGCCGGGGCTCAGTCCGGCGAGACAAGGCCGCAACGAATGGGCCGGGAGCTGGACAGGCTTTGCAGGCACCTGGAGGCGTGACATCGGGCCATATCGATCCTCGATCGTCGACTTCATCTCCGCATAAGAAACCATCCTGCGGTCAGAAGCTTCGCCGAGGGCGCGTAAGGTGCGTGGTCCAGCATTGCACACCCGCGGCCCAGTGGAGAAGGGGACTCAGGTCAGAGTCGCACGCAGGGGGGAGGGGCCTCTGCCAGGCGACGCCGCCCAGTGGAGAAGGGGACTCAGGTCAGAGTCGCACGCAGGGGGGAGGGGCTTCTGCCAGGCGACGCCGCCCAGCACTTGCAGCCCAGTCATTGATCTCGGCTGAGGGAAAATGCTCGGCAGGAGCGAATCAATGCACACTTTGGTTAGCATTTGGAGACGAAAGGCGAAAGGCTGCGAGATCGAATACTTAGCCTGCATGTGGGGTCAACGGACACCGGGCCATCGCCGGTTTTGCCAGCAGGCGGGGAAAACGGGCGTTGGGTACATACTTTGGGGACGACCAGGCATTGCCGTCAAAGGGCATGTACTCGATGAACCGCACATTGATTGGCTGTTTCAGAGCACCTCCCCTCCGTCCTTCTAAGATACCCCGCCATCCACCCTCTGCGCGATGCCGTGTCCCAGCAACAAGCGCTTCCTTCGGTCCGAGGCGGTACGTGTCTTGCGGGTGCTGCTGGGCTGCCACGTGGTTACAACTGCGTTGCGCCAACCAGCGGGTGCGGCTTCAACCGATTTTAGCCGGGCTGTCCACAGCGAAAGGAGTACCTGCTGCAACGCACAGAAATCCCAGGTTCCGCCGGCACACAGCGCACCATGAGACGCAGCCTGACGTGCTGCGAGTACATGACGGCCCGAGGTGTCCGACGGCTCAAGGGATGGCGCCCAGCAGCGCAGATCCACCAGCGGCGCGCGCCGGAGTGACGGCGGGGCAAGGGAGAAGATGCCGGGGCACCTTGTCTCGCGTCATCTCCACAAAGTCCAGGAGCTCATCCTCATTGACCCCCCGGGTCACGACGCAGTTCACTTTGACAGTTGGGATGCCTGCCTCGAGCGCCGCATCGATGCTGTGCAGCACACGATGGAGTCCCTGCGCGTGGGTGCATGGCGAACAGCTCAATGGGTGAGGGGAAGCACACGGCGGAATCCCTGCGCGTGTTTGCATGGCGAATAGCTCAATGGGTGAGGGGAAGCACACGGCGGAATCCCTGCGCGTGTTTGCATGGCGAACGGCTCATGGGTGAGGGAGCACACAGCGGGGTCCCTGCGCGTGGGCATGGCGAACGGCTCAATGGTGAGGGGGGCACACGTGTGTGCATGGCGAACGGCTCACGGGTGAGGGGAGCACACGTGTGTGCATGGCGAACGGCTCAATGGGTGAGGGGAGCACACGTGTGTGCATGGCGAACGGCTATGGTGAGGGGAGCACACGTGTGCATGGCGAACGGCTCAATGGGTGAGGGGGAGCACACGTGTGTGCATGGCGAACGGCTGAATGGGTGAGGGGGAAATGGGAGAAAGCGGCTGGTGCGCAGGACCGCAGGAGGGAAGGGCAAGCACTGCGCCAAGATCATGAACAATGGCTGGAAGGAAGAGAGGGTGCACTTGTAGCGGCGGCAAGCGTACACCGCGCGCTCTGAGGGGCGGCCACCTTTCGACGGGTCAGGAGCTCGAAGCGGTGAGGCAGCAGCGTGTCTAGGCTGATATTCACAGCAGCTAGCCCTGCACCAGCCTCGCAACGCATGGAAAGCTTGAGAGGCGCGAAAGGGGGTCGGGCTCGGGTGCGAGCCGGTGTCACACGCGGAAGAGGAAAGGATCTGTGCGCAGCCGACTCGCACAGGGAAGTGTGCAGCCCCCGCACCACTAGCAGAAGTTCTTGCCGCTAGCCTCCGCCTCGAGATGCGGCGCAGTGAGGTGATGATGCGAGCAACCCAGCAGCGCAGAAATAAGGTAAGAGGCCATACACCGGATCTACAACGCCCTGATGACAAACCCGTGGCGAGTTCACGAGAGGTGTGTGGCCAGCCTACTACAACAGGTCGACAGCACATTGGGCGGTTCATCAAGGAGCGGAGAGCATGAAGGGGGAGCATGGCAGCAGTGCAAAGAGAAAGGGGGCTGCACACTTCTCAGATGCATGCCGTCACCCGCGCCTCTCCGAGCATGCCCAGAAAGCGATTGAGAGGTGCTACCTGCGCTGGCGAGGCTGGGCAGGTGACGGTCAAGGATGATGCCGTTGGTGGTTAACGCCAGCTGTTCCAAACCGGGAAGTCCTCCCACACGCCCCACCACCTCCTGGAAGTCCCTGCGCACTGTGGGCTCCCCGCCTGAGCACCACACAGCGCGCCTGAGGTCAGCGCCGGCGGATGTCGCAACACTACATCCGATTCACAGCAACCAGGCATGGTGTGGACGGTTTGGTTTAGATGGAGGTGGAAGTGAGGCGCCAGTGCTCACCAGTGAGTCGGATCTTCGTGACACCCGCCTCCACAAAAAGCCCGGCAAGTCGCACGATCTCATCCGTTGTCAGCAGCTTCTCCTCTGCAAGGCCCAACCGTGGAGCTCAACGACCTTCGGCTACAAGACACCATGCTTCAGCCACGCAAATGACTGACACCCTGCCTCAGCCACGCGCCTGACAACACGGTCGTATGACACCCTGCCTCAGCCACGCGCCTGACAACACGGTCGCATGACACCCTGCCTCAGCCACGCGCCTGACAACACGGTCGCATGACACCCGGTGAGGTGACATAGGAGGTGACACCTGTTCCAAGGTTCCGGTGTTAGCTGGCGTTCACTCACCTGGCTGGAGGTCGATACCCTCGGGGGGCATGCAGTAAGTACACCGCAAGTTGCACCGCTCGGTGAGTGAAATGCGCAGGTAGGTATGATGCCGTCTGTGGGAGCAATCGGCATAAGCCACAACCCTTTTCCCTTCAAAGGCTTCTAGCTGAAGGAACGGCTAGCAGACTCGTGATATTGAGTGGGGTTGTAGTCCGGGAGGCTCCTACATGCAGGGGTGTCGCCGCAGAGGGTAGTGTGCAGGAAGTGCCGCCGCAGAGGGCAGTGTGCAGGAAGTGCCGCCGCAGAGGGCAGTGTGCAGGAAGTGCCGCCGCAGAGGGTAATATCATGTACGGCACGGCGGCCTCAAGAGAAGTGCACCCTAATGCCGCAAAGCCTTTTGTGCGTGCAGCAACTTCGACGCTCGCCACCGGGGCATCACGGCGAGGCCGCCGCATCCAAAAGTTGGTAGATCACCCGCATGCTGCAACGCTCGCTTCCGCAGCTCCTGCCGCTTATTACAGCATAGGACCGGACGCCAAGGAGGAGAGCGCGCAGAGGGGGGTTCCACAAACGGGAGTGCGCACGGGGGGGAGGTGCCACAGGCGGAAGTGCGCATAAAGGGGTAGCACAGAGGGAACCCCGCTTGAAGGGGTGCACGGGAGAGGGTGCCCGAAACACGATACCGCAGGAGAGGCATGCGCCATACGCGAAGTTGTGCAAGTTGTGGCGGGTGCCCACCCGTGAGAATCTAGCAGCATGTTCTCTGGGTCTGTCTTTAAGCGCGCGGCATTCCCGACTTGAAGTTCCGATTGCTGCGAGGCCTTTTGAGCCTCAGGCCACGTGGGCTGCAGGCCCATTTCCTTCAACCGCCGCAGATGCTGAACGTCCTGAACACGCGACGTGATCGGATCCTCCTGTGACGAAGAGCAGGATGCGTTGTCACGGCAGAGTCAGGAGCAAGAGGTGAGTAAGCATCGAACTCTGCTTTCCGAGTGGACGCAAGGTCCAGGCGAGCGGGTTCACCTCGGCAACCGTGCGCGAAGCGGTGTGCAGTAATCTGTTGGAGCGCGCCGTGTCGTCCGCGGCATCGGCGGCATCAGAGCGGAAGTGCTCCCGCTCTGGTGCTAGTGAAGTCGCAGGACCGACGAGGGTGGAGAAATCCCTCCTTTTCGCAGGCGGCGTATATCTGCAAGGTTCCGACGGGTCCCTGACCGGGCGCAGCTCGGGAAACAAAGTCCACGTTATTTGCCGGGACCATCACGCGCAAAACGAATGCGATGCGAGCAATCGCTGAGAAGATGCTTCTTTCGGGTTACCAGAGGGATCGGCTAATTCAAGATATTCTAAGTTTGAGCGAGACAGTCGCAGCGATATGAAGCGCACGTGCTTTAGATCTCAAAGCCACGTGATAAATGAGCAAGCGATCGACCTCCAGGAGGAGGAGCGGGAACCCGAGGGTCGCTATCAGCTGCAGATCGACGCGCCGTCCTTCGGCAAGGCGGCGTGGTAGCAGAGGCAGGGAACTTTCGCAGGTTTGTATGAAGAATACGTGCACGAGATAAATTAGCAGTCAGTAGCGTCGACGCGCGATTCACTTCGAGTTCCTTTCGAGTTACTCCACGTCACTGCAGCGCAGAAAGATCACGAGGCCGGAGATAACCTTGTAATTGAAGCAACGACCTGCCGAGGCAAAGGGCAACGGAGGTATCGTGGGAGAAGGCAACTTCGATGCAAATACGATAGCATTCTATCGAGCTAGCCACAAACGAGAAACTTGTAAAACGTCTTGAGAGGTTGTCTTCAATCTTGGCGAGATTAAGAAAATAAATAGTGAGCACAACTAGAGTGAAGCTGGATGTGCCAAATTTCACTCGTCCCTGAGGCGCGAAGTCCGAGACCAGCATAATAACCTCACTGCTTGCCGCTGGAACTCGTCCATATCAGCGAAGTAAGCAAGATGCAAATTGTCTTTCTGGAATTTTCGTACTTAGCAAGTCGTGTTATCGGACAAGGCACAACGACTTCACAAGCAAATTCCAACTTTAGGGACGTTCGAGATTTTTTACATATGAAAGAAATGCCGTGTTCCTAAAATGTGAGAACGTAGAGAGCTCTGTGACGTAGTAGGAACTTTAAAGGACCCTTTTTGCTTTTAAGGGTAGGGTGCACTCAGTTTTCGACCTATTTAATTTCATAGCATTTTCCATATTTAATAGATTTCCAGGGTTATTTATTTTGTAAAATCGCAGGGAGCAGCATAACCTATAGACCGATATCCCACTATAATCTACGGTCAGTTTGGGGTGTTATAAAGTATATAAAAAATCGAGAAAAGATTCTAGTGATCCATTTTTAAGTTATTTAGGTTATGGCGCCAGCTATGCAAAATTTGAAGTACCTAGCGCCAGAACCTGAATAACTTAAAAATGGATCACTAGAATCTTTTCTCGAATTTTTATATACTTTATAACACCCCAAACTGACCGTAGATCACGGTGGGGTATCGGTCTATAGGTTATGGAGCTCCCTGCGATTTTACAAAATAAATAACCCTGGAAATCTATTAAATATGGAAAATGCTATGAAATTAAATGAGTCGAAAACTGAGTGCACCCTACCCTTAAACGAGAGTCGGTCGAGTGAAACAACCAAAGAGAAAAATGAGACAACCAAATCTTACCTCATTTTATACAATTAATGTTTAATTTTATACACGCATGACCTGAGTGTGACCTGACGTGAGACGGCAGCGGCAGGGGCAGACGTGTAACTAGACGTTGCGTTGTCACAACTCACAAGCTCATGCAACGTCATCGTCAGCGTCACCAACGAGCTGTCGGTGTCACAGGTCGAAGGTGCCTTTAATTTTAAAGCCATCGATTCTCGTCCGTGCGATCGTACATTTATCCGCTGTAGCGTAGCGGAGATGCTTGAGATCGGCCGTGGTTTTGAAGTGTCGCATGGCCTTTGTTGACCTCTGACCCTAGCTCTGCCCTCGCCTGCGCTGGAAGTGGAGTAACTGACCTCTGCTCTTTATGTTTTAGGACCAAAGCAAATTACCTTACCTTAAACAACCAAACCGCGAATGATAGAGCGGGATGATGACATTATCAGCGTTGATCATGGTCATGGCTCAGTCAGCGTTCACTGTTTATTCTTTGTAATAAAATATATAAAACGAATGATGAGACAATCGAACGATCAGATTTCAGATGGCCTACAGGCCTAGCGGAGATCTCAAAATTGAGATCGACCAAGCCTAGTAAGTTATAATCCGTCGGCTGAGGTCGGAATGTTTGATCTCGTGTCTGAAATCGATAGTCATAGTGTCACAATTGCTTTCATGCTTTGCACACCTGACACGCGACGGTCACCGAGACGAAGAGGCGAAGAGGCGCAGGCGCAGCGGCAGGCGCTCACCATCTTGTCTTCTGTCTCGTGCGGGTGCCCTACGATTTAGGGGAATATACCCGTTCGGTATATTCGGTATATCAGATAACGCAGTGAGTGCTACTTTCGCGGATACAAACTTAAACTGAATATTGAGAAGTATTAACTTAATAACCTAAACCTGAACCCGGAACGGTCACACGAACTATACTCGTACTCGGAACCCCTCGTGTCGATGTTTGAAAATCCTAGCAATGGAAATAGCATATCTCAAGACCACTACGACATGGCAAGTGACGGATCACTATTTGCGGGGAAGAAAACGGCTTGCAGTGGTGCGGCCTATTTGCTTAAAGAAATGGGGGGCACCTTTTCTGTTAGGAAGGCTAACATCCCTGCCAGCAGTGTCTTTACTGTTGATGATCGATTGATTAAAGCGGATATTCAAACACCAAGTTCTACATCTGCTGAAATCATCGGGCTCCGACTTCTCTTAGAGGACCAAAAGGACCACATTCTAAAGTCTGTGACTCCAATGATACATGCTATTGACTCAATGGCAACGATCACGGCGGTAAATAAGGATAGGAAAACTGTCAGTGCTCGTGAGATGCTTCGGGAACCAAACCGACGTGAACTGCAGGCAGTCAGATTAATACTTGAAGAGCTTGGCTTCTACTGTGGATGAGTGGAGAAGACCACAGCAGGATCATTCTTAAATGGATAAGGGGGCATAATAATGATAGACTTCACGATAGAGTTGATAGAGCAGCAAAGAGGGCCTCTTTCAGAAAAGGGGCAAACGCTCCCCGATTTGACCCATACGAAGAACTCCCCTATTCTCTCTTTTACATGGAAGTGCCAGTTGCAGGAGATATTCGGAACCACATCAGGAGAATCCAACGCCTTACTCACCTTCATACATGGAAAGCCATGTCGTCTCAAGGGAAGTATATTAGAATGCTAGAGGACCACAACGTTACTCCCACCAAGGATATCTCAAAAGTCACAGCTAAATCTTATACAGCGGCCAGAAGCAGAGAACTCTTGGGCCTTCAAGCTTCACCCGCACGTTCACATAAGCTGGGTGTTACCGCCTCACCTGACTGCCCGTACTGCCAAACAGGAACCAAGTGCAACTTCTCTCACATTCAACTGGAATGCCCGGGCCCGGGTAACTCGCTTGTATACCTTAGAGGAGAACAAGATGATGAACTCAGAAAGCATGTGGCAGCCGAGCTTACAGGGGAACCTAAGCTGTTGAACCCAGGGAAAGGCTCCTCCTTTATAGACATTTGCTCCGAAACACTTTTTCCACTTGCTGACCTCCGCGACGAAATGAAGCGGGAGCTCTACCTCCAAGCATTGCCTGAATCGGGAATGTACCGCCCATCTGCTTCCAAGAAGGGGACCATTGCTGTGACAGCACTTCCGGATGTTAACACTCAGAGCGGCAATAATGTGTACCCTGAACTCCAATATGCTAGGAAACAAGAGTTCTGGAAACTCCTGTCGTGGCACTATCTCTCGAAGAAAGAGTTTCCGTCACCACTCTCACGATATGCCACGCGTGCACACGACATTCATACAGCACTTAAAGCGTGTAGAGATGAGTCGGGTGACCCCAAAAACTGCTACGCCATTCGAAGAAGCCTCCTTGACATCATCATTGACGACCGTGGGCTAAACGAGAATGGATGTGAACTGTTTTGTAACCCACTAAACTCGCACCCTAGGATTCATTCGAGAAGATGTATCCCCTCAGACCAGACGAGAGCCGCCCTTCGGCCCTTTTGTGCAAATGGCAGAATAGGCTTCGATGGACTTGCATATGATGCCTATGTCGATCCTATCACCAATATGGGTAGGAATGTTTATGGGAACCCCCCGTTTGACGGGAAGGAAAGATTCTCAAACTCAGCGGTTATGGCTACCTTAGAAGTCGGCCATCGTGCAGCAAACACTGTGCCAGGATTTCGGGGCATCTGGATCCTCCCACTCTCTCCAAAAAAATCAAGAAAAGTGGATTGCTAAAGGATTTAAGTTGGTATTTAGATTTCCTCACAACACCATTCCTTTCATTTCACACGGCTACTGGACGGGGGATGGCCCATATGTTCTCCCGGGTGGAGGATGTTACAAAGATGATTTCTTGTCGCGATTATGAACAAGGGGCGGCAATGTAGGGGCTGGCGGGGCGTGGGGGTATTGCTGGGTGCTAAAATGGCGGTGTATCTATGTTGTGGTTGAGTGTGGGGTGTTGTGAGGGATTTTGGGTTTGAGATGTGGGTGCGGCATTGGCGGGCAGGTTTTTTTTTAATATATTACGAAGAGGTTCGGCACCCTGTTAGGTGATACCGTTCCAGCAGAACAAAACAACACTTTGCAATTGGGCATTCACTGCGGCTCGCGTGTCGTGCGCCCAGGTCGCAGCACGAGCGGCTCCTGCGGTGAATGCCCCCAACCTGCCACAAGGCCTAGTTGGTGCCCTTCGAGCAGCCAAGCACGAGTTCACGTCGAAAATTATGAAAGAAACTGCGGGCAAAGGCGTGCTTCGAGCACACGCATGGCAAAAAGGCATGGGTCAGGTGTCCATACCCGAGTTGGCGCGTCGCCAACCATGAATTCCCACAACCTGTCATACAGGCCCGTCGGGGAATTCACCGCTGCCAACGCCCACATGGGTCGAATTCACAAATACAAACACAATAAAAACTGAAGAAAAAAACATTCGGCTGCAATGCTGTCAAAAGGTTGCAATCCGGAGGTGTTTGGACTCGAGCTGGCGCGCCGTAAGCCGTGAATTCCCACAACCTGTCACACAGGTCCGTTCGGGGAATTCAACGTTGCCACGGCCTGCGCAGGTCGAATTCACAAAGGTAAACATCATACAAACTGCGGGAAAATCATAGGTTCGGCTACAACCTCGTCAAACAGCAAAAGTCAGGTGTCACGGCTCGAGTTAGCGCGGCTACGGTTGTGCATTCCCAAACGCCGGTCACATACGCCGGTTTGAGCATACTCGGCAAGCAAGCCCTGCGAGGTTCGAATTCGCATAGCAAATGGTGCAAAATATGGTACAAAAAGGCCGGGCGCATCGTGCACACGCGTGAATACCGCTGAGAGTGCCTGTAACGGTTCGCCGTCGCGGGTGTGAATTTATACAAACGCAGCTTCGGGCTATCTCGCCGCTAGGCGCTCAACGGGAAAAAATGCCCCTCTGTGGGAATTCACGAGCGTGTCCTGAATTCGCGAACGTTTTCGGACAGCTGCGGATCTCCGCCGCTGCGGAACGGCGATATGCGTGTCTATTGTTGTGCTACGTAAAACATGTCAGGCGGCAACGCGCTTCTGCCGCGCCGGCTCGTAGATTCGCAAAACGGGCGCGGGTCTAACTTGCACTCGCAGACTGTAGATTCGGGCTCAGATGGAAGCATGAAAAGCAGAAAGGCAAACGAGCAACACAGGGGGCAATTCACAGATAAAGCAAACACCCCGGCACGACTTCGCACATACATCAGAGTGGCGTGCCGGCACTCTGAGGATCCGAACCAGACTCTTACAAACCTAGGTTGTGCATAAACCGTTAACCGGTTTAAACCCGAGGGGGTCATTTCAGGTTTAAACCCAGGTTTAAACCCCCGGAATTCCCCCCCATCGCAGCCGTTGCCATATACGGCGTGTACGCGCCATACGTGACCTAGCGACGCGACGATGCTACCTGGCCGATAAATAAATCCTACGGCTTACACTCCGTTGGTACAATCGTTTGATCGCGTGCACAGAATCTGTTGTCACTTGTATCGTTGTATGGAATAGGAGACGAGACACGAGATAGAGAGCACGCACGCCGTACGATTACCAAACGGCTACTCGCACGGCTGCCAGAGAGCAGACTGAATTTCAATATGGCGTCTACCCCTGTTGTATGCTTAACAATGAAAAGACAGCATGTACCCTTTGATATGCTTAACAGTGTGAAACTAGACTTAACATTGTGAAACTAGGCTTAACAGTGTGAAACCACAAACCGGTTTAAACCAGAGGGGGTCATTTTAGGTTTAAACCCAGGTTTAAACCTAGGGGGGGTAGGGGTTTATCACAACCCAGTTACAAACTGCTAGTGACAAAGCTCTCATGTGGATTCGAAGCATATGTATGTATATATCACATTTAATACTAGGCCACAAGAGGCAAATATCACTATCCCGCAGAATGGTTTTGAAAGGTTCGGATCTCACTTTTCGAAAGCAGGAGCTAGCTAAATACTCAAGCGAGCATAGTGGAAGTCCGTGAATGCCATTGTCGTTTCGGGTGCCCTGTGACCATTGGTTCCCAGTGACAGCGGCGTTTGGTGTCCACGCGCGCTTGCGTTTGCCCTGTCATGCATCGCCGAGACGTCATGTGTGGTCATGTCGTGATGTCACTTCGCGTGATGTCGTGCTTGACGCTCTGCGTTGCTCGCGGATCGGCACGGGCTGGTCGCGGCGACGTCGATGTAGCGCTTGGCGAGGCGTCGTGCATGATTTATACTGGGAGGGAGATCTGAGCCGGAGGGTGAACGTGATATGCTCCGGGCGCTCGAGCGGACAATGAACTGGGGTAGGATCGTGACTGAGGGGGGAATGACAATTACTGAAAAAGGGAGTCATGGTTGGGGCGTTTGCTGTCGGCTGAGACGGGCGCGATGGGGGCAAGTGCGGTGGGGTCTGACATGGGTTGCGGTAGCGTGACTAAATATGGGGGGCCTGACAGGCCTTTCAGGGGTGCTCGAGGGACCCCTTCTAAGCGTGTTCATAGTTGTGACAGCTGTCGCGATTATGATCAAGGGGCGGCAATGTACCGTGTCCTCTTTATTGATTTTCAAAATTAAATAACTATTTGGATTTTTTTACGTCTTAAGGAATAGTTAAGAAAATAAATTAATGTTTCGCATTTAAAAACAATAAAACAAGGAATAATTACAAAAATATTTAAATATCCGACGCTCGCGAGTGTATAAAACAATAAAGTGGGTAAATATTTAAAGATCTGTCCGACTCGATGATAAACATAAAATAAGCGATAATCAGAATAATTAAGATACTATCGAAATTCCGCCAGGTGTACATTTCCCGCCTTGATATGGGCCTTTTGGCGGATTTACGTCGGCATTTTGCGATTTCTCACGCCCTAGCCTATCAGATTTAAGATAATTCAGGTCGGGCGCGAAGCCAGTGTCACAAATTGATGGTAAGTATCCTCAATCTTGCTGAATTCGTTCTCATTTCGCCACATCCGTGATGAACAACGACAATACGCCGTGTCCGATCTGCCCCAAAAAGGGCATTGTGGGAGATTGTCAGTGCAATCGAAAGTCACATGGAGAACTCATTCTCCAACGCAGATACCTGGATAAACTTCCTCAAGGCTCTCTGCAAGGTTTTGCCAAAAAAGTGTGCAGTTCCGAAGTGAATTTTGACCCTGTGGTGAAGACCCCAACCGCAGCTGCAAAGAAAACTAGTGTCGACTCTCGTTTCATCAAGCTTTTCGAACATGTCTTGCGCAAGTCTAAAGAAGAGACCCTGGGTCGTCCCGTCAAAACTTCTTTTCACGCGGGATACCTCAAAATCCAAAGGGCAAACAAACGTGACATCAAACAGTATCTTCAAACCCGTGACTATGCCTCAGATCCTAGGAGGTCTATCCACGACTTCCCCGTGTCATGCGACGGTGATGCAGCCTTCCTCGCTTGGTTGGATGCGGATCCAACAAGCGATGAACCCGCCACTACCGTAGAAAACGTACAGGCAAGGACGTATCAGTGGAGCCAGTTAGAGATACAGGTCGTCCTCGCGAAATATGAACAGCTAGCTCAGAACAAAAACGCCACAGTTCGTTGGTTTCGCCAGCACTTGGCTCAGAGTCAGCTGGCAGAACGTCTACAACCCAGCCATATCCAGTACTGTATTGGCTTAGGGCTAAAGAGAATGCGGTAAGTCATCTTCCAAGTATTTCAACATCTGTTTACAGTGCAAGAGTACCGCTGACGTATCCGTTCGTTGCTGTTCTCTTCCGTGCAGGCGATAGGTAATAAGCGAGGCCGCAAAGTAGCTTTGGACGCCGCAGGCGAGATCTACAACGACTGCGTTGTTGCATGTCGTGCGCAGCTTGCTGCTGGTCTTCCTGGCGATGCGCACATTCTGGCGTCGATTATTCGTGCTGTGATCGAGTGCAGTGGCCACCCTGAACTCCTGAAGCATTTCCTGGTGTCCGAAACGTGGACCTACGCCTTTCTCCATGCCAACGACTTAAAGCCGCGCAAAGGGACCAACAACCGGAAGGAGCCGGCTAATTGGGAAGCTCAGCTCGAAAAGCATGTTCTTCGTGTTGCTCACGTCGTGAAGACTAAGAACATTCCCAAGGCATTGGTGGTCGCCTTCGATCATGTGGGCTTTCAAGTATTGCCCATAAAAAACACTACGTGGGCACCTAGGGGTTCTGATGTCGTTCCCCTTATTGGGCTGGACGACAAACGGCAAATTACTGCCGTGGTCGCAGAGGCTCTCGACGACGATGGCAGCGGCATTGTCGTCGGGATACAACTTATTTACACTGGCACGACTGAGCGTTGTTTGCCGGCAGTGGAGCATCGTCAACTGGAGATGTTCGCGGACTTCCACTTCACCTACACCTACAATCACTGGGCAGACGAAGACACGAACTACGAGTTGTTCGAAAACATCATCGTGAAGCACTTCCTCAACACCAAGACTCGCTTGAGGCTTCCCCCTGACCATCCCTCTATGGTAATCTTGGATTGCTGGCCGGTGCAAAAGTCAGAGCACTTCCGAGCTCGTGTGGCTGCGTCGTGGCCGTGGATTCACCTGGAGTACGTTCCTCCAGGGTGCACTGGGAAGGGACAGAAGTTCGACGTTGATGGAGGCGGTGTGTACAAGCCGAAGCTTCAAGAACGCACCACACGGTATGTGCAGGAGGAGGTGAGCCCCAACCGACAGCACCCTGCCAGGGTTCTCTATCTGGTAACCCTATCCACGGTAAGCTGATTTATAACCACAGCATGCCGCCTATGAGTGACTGACCAAGAGGCACATGGGGTGTACATGCATGCAGTTCACGAAAGCACTAAAAGGGGGAGAATCCTTGGAAAACGTGAAGCTTGACTTGACCCTGGGCACCATGAAGACTCGGCAGCTTTATTGGATACAGGAGGTGCACTCCGAGTTCAAGAGCAACGTGCTTGCGAGAACCAAGGGGTGGAACTTAACAGGGATACCACGGGCATTCACGGCAGCGTGTCAGGAGGAGGCGGTCAAGGTGCATGCCGAGGGGGAGCTTTGGCCTACTGGGAACACTCTGCAGCTCGTTCCAGTGGGCGACGAGATGGTTCCTGAGGCGAGCACTGATGATGCGGAGTGGATACTCAACCCCAATAGTGAGGTCGACGTGAACTCTGGTGCATCGACCTCGACTGTACCCTCTTGCAGGTAAGTGCGATGTTGCTGACTGCGATGCTGCATCAGCTCCTCGTCGTCATGCACTGTGCAAACCCTAAATTATACAGTGTCCGCATCCATTGATCATCCACAGGATGGTGCATATTGCACGCACTCACTGTGAGTGAGATTCTCACACAACGCAGGCGGGCAGCTATGAAGAGCACGGGGCGGAGATTGATGATGCCCGCAAAGGCAAGAAGGCCCGCACTGACGTCGAGGAGCACTTTGAGTTCAGTGACATGAACGCTGACACCTACGCGCTTACCCTGGCTGCTGGGAAGGACGAGTTTTCCTTTGCAGTGAAGGTGGGAAGGTCTATCTCCCCTTGGGCAGTTTTCAGTCCCGATTTTCCCCAGCTTAAATAAACGTGTTGGAGAGGCTTGAAGACCCAGGAGTTCTCTGCTTCTAGAAGCGGTGAAAGCTTTAGGTGTTATTTTGGAAATATCTTTAGTGGGGGCGGTGTTATTCTCGTTGGGCATTCTCAGGTACTTCCCTTGAGACTGTAGAGTTCTCCAATTATGATAGTGTGAGAGTCGTTGAATTCTTCTAATGTGACTACGGATATCGCCTAAAATAGGGACCTCGAAAAAGAATAACGAGAAGGTCAGTTCCTCGGCAGGGTCGTAGCGGGAGATGTGTAAACAGCCCCCTCTGAATGAGGCTCTTTTAGCAGTACGGTCCACTCTGTCATGGACTTTGTCATTATTGTGACCCCTGATCCATTTAAGGATGATTTTACTGTGGTCTCCTTCACTGTAGAAGCCAAGTTCTTCTAGCAGTAGGCGAACAGCCTGCACATCTCTGCGATTAGCTTCACGTAGTTTGTCCCGAGCACTCATGGATCTGCCATCCTTTGTTACAGCAGATATTGCGGCCATGGAGTCAATGGCATGTACCATTGGAGTCATGGATTTGAGGAGTTTCTCTTTTTGTTCTGTGAGTAGAAATCGCAGTCCCGCAATTTCAGCAGACGTGCTACTCGGGTTTTGGATATCTTCCTTGATAAGAAGCCCCGGTGCGGCGAAAGTTCTTGAGGGGGGGATATTCATCTTCCGAACAAGTGGTATTCCGTTGTCAAAGTTTTTTATGGCATATGCTGCACCACTGCATGCTGATTTTTTACCAGCAAATAGAGAACCATCGCTTGCCATATCATAATCTTCCATTTGTTTGCTCTTTTCGGCGTGAGGGGTAGATTCTTCTTCTGAGTCGCTAGGGCAGCTATATTCACTTTCTTCTTCCGCAGTTTTGTTTTTCATTATGGCAATAATGGTCTCATACTGTCTGTCTGAGATGTAATCATAGTGTGAGTTAATATCACCGACTTTAGCAAGGACAGAAGAGGGCGGGTCCATATGGTCATTATATTCGAAAATGGAACCTGCTGGAATTAGGATGCAACCGTCATTGGTGATGCTATATTCAAAGTCGTATTGAAAACTGCTGGTTCCATCGATTCTGACAAAGACATTAGGGTTTATGGCATTGTTACTGTATTCTGTATATTGTATTGACATGGCCTCTAAGTCAATATTGGTAACGTGAATAAGAGAGATGGAATCTCGGTCACCATTTCCTTTCCAATAAAACTCACCCGTGTCCGGGGGTACTATGTTGTCTCTATATTGTTTCTTTACATATCTAGCCTGTGGGTCCAAATCTACAGGGTTTTGAAGCATTTCCTTTTCGATTTCGGTTAGCCATCCAGGGGGTCTATTACCGTTCGGCCTGAAAAAGCCTTTGCTTTCTTGCCAGTTTTTTTAACATTCCACCGCAGGGAGTCAGAAAGGAACCTGTGTGCTTGAGGTTATATTTTTGAATTGCGGAGGTGACATTTGATGAAACAGGTGATAATAGGTATATATATTGTTGAAGATATATAGCGATATCACTGAAACAGGGGCTCAGAAAGCAGTGGCTGGTGGAAACCGGTGATACAAAACTGATAGAAGAATTACGGCAGTGAGTTTTCTAGCAGGTGTGTGTCATACGGTGACACACGACCAGTGACACACGCAGCAAGGGGTGATGCTAGGAGGAGCTGAACCCCCATACAGTGGGGGGGGAACTTCAGCCTCCCCGTGACACCACCTCACCCCGAAGGTGTGAGTGGCCATGCAAGAGCAAGGGAAAACCCTAAACCCTAACCCAACTGTCAATTTAATGTCCAAGCCGAGGGGGCCTTTTCCAACCCAGCTAGAAGCACATCCGTGCATGGGCGCTGCCTAGGCATCAAAAGACAATTAAACAGGCTAGGCGGGCTAGTCCCGCTCTACGGTCCATTTGGTTTTGGCGCTCCGCTGAATGAAGGAATCCAAGGGGTCTCTCGGAAAGCCGGCCAATCGAAGTCTTCTTCTCCAGTGAAGCCATGAAGGGCGGCGTCGCCATCGGAGTTCTCGGGCACCTCGTCGGGGTCAGAGCATGCCACGTGCGGAGCCGGTTGCGTAAGCGGTGGCTCCGCAGACGGCACCACCGGCTCGCATGCCGTAGATGCGGATAACGGTGTAAGCGGCGGTGACGGGTCGATCACGGGGGCAACGAACGTCATGACTGCCGCGTCCGTAGGGGTGTCGGACTGGGGGACCGGCACCACCGGAGGGGCGTCTGCAGGGCAGTCCGATGCCCGGAATGCCGCGATGGCAGCAGCGAAGTCTGGGGGCGGAGGCCGCTTCCCAGCGGGGAGCGCGGTGTCGGGCGCGCGCCCATCGCCGAATGCCTCCTTACACATGTAAGGGCAGCACCCACGGGTGTCAGGGTGCGCATCGGTGATACCCCACATGCGAAAGCAAAGAATGCAGGGGTAGCCGACGCCCACCCAGCGCCTCACCATGGCGCCAGCGGGCTCCGCCTTCCACTCACCGACGGGCTTGGTGGTGTAGGCGGGGTTACGGTTGAAGGAGACGGCGTTGAGGGACGGTTTCTTCTCACGTCCACCACCACCACCACCAGAAGGCACGGCGTAGCCGGTGTCCTTCACAGGGGTGGCGAAGTCAAGCTCCTCGCGCCAGACGGTGCGGATCCGCAGGCAGAGGGTGGAGAAGGAGAAGGGCACACCACCTCGCAAGTCGCGGATGACGTTGACGTACAAGGGGGTGACGTACGGTGATTGCTTGGCCGAGTTGGTCAAGATGTGCCAAAGGTCTTTGACCCTCTTGGCCTCGTTGTAGTCCGGGTTGATCCTGGCGTGCTTGTCGCCGAGAGTACGGATAGCTGTAAGCTGGGGGGACGGGTCGTCGGGCTCGTTGATGATGGAAGAGCGCATTTTAACCCAAAAACGGTCGGAGTCGGAATCGGGGACCCCCTCAACCTCGTAGCGGAGGCGCTGTAAAATGTAACGGCCGTCCCCAGGGTGGGAACGAGCCGCCTCAGTGTACAGAGCGAGCGCCGTACCGCGAAGAACGATGGGGAGGACGGTGAAAACGATCTCGTTGAGCACGACGTGGTAGAAGTCGTAGTCGTGCTCAAGGTCCAAAAGTTTGGAGAACTCGGGGAAGGACACGGGGTAGAGCACGTGTCGAAAGGCCGCGAGTAAGGCGTTGAAATCGGTGTCGGCAGTCTCGGTGTCAAGGGTATAGCCGTGCTTTTGGTTGTAGCCCCCAGGACGTAAAACCGCGATGATGTCGGCGGAGTACGTGAAGGCATACGATAGCTGCTCCAAATACTCCTCCTCCCGGCCTTCCTCCACCGGGGTGGAGACAAGGACTGATGGGTCGTTGAAGAATTCGGACGGCAGTGGAGACGGCCGCAGCGATGATGGACGCGAACGTAGAGAAGCGGTGGAGACAATTCTTCTCGGACGTGTGGGACCCGGTGTAGCACCACCGGAGTCCACGGGTGACGGTGACGGCGTGGCACTTGCCCGCCTTGCTGAACGGAGGGCCTCAGCAAGCCCGATCTGGCGCTGTTGTGACATGTTAGGCAGAAAATAATCCAGAATGTCCAAAGCTGACGGAGACGGTGCGTAGATTCCCAGTCACAAACGGTAGGGTAACCCACGATAACGGCAGCGGCAAGAGGAACGGAGACGGAAAAAAATGCCGCTGTGACGGTACGCAGTTAATTAATCTGCGCGTTGAAGGTAATCAAAAACGGTACTGACGGTTTCTAGAATCGGATAAACCGAAGCGAGCCGAACCAACCGGAATCACCACTCACGTGAAGTGGGACGATAACCTGATGAAACAGGTGATAATAGGTATATATATTGTTGAAGATATATAGCGATATCACTGCAACAGGGGCTCAGAAAGCAGTGGCTGGTGGAAACCGGTGATACAAAACTGATAGAAGAATTACGGCAGTGAGTTTTCTAGCAGGTGTGTGTCAGACGGTGACACACGACCAGTGACACACGCAGCAAGGGGTGATGCTAGGAGGAGCTGAACCCCCATACAGTGGGGGGGGAACTTCAGCCTCCCCGTGAACATTCCTCGACATGTAGAGTTGTCTGGGAAAGGTGGTGATTAATGTGGTTTCACCCGCTTCATTTTCAGGGTAATTTTTAGAGTCGATAGCGTATCCAAGTTTAGCCATCATGTGACCTGTACGCCTGAACCAGCAGTTAAAGCGTTTGTCTTTTGTGTGACTGTAGGTTGCATAGTGTGATAAGGGGAAGCCCGAGATGGCATTTTTACTCATTTCGTTGTTCATGTTTTGAATTATTATTTTAAGCCATAGATTGCTGTTTCTACGGTATAGTGAGATAAGGTGGGGGTCAGTGATACGGTCCGTGTGGTTGTGTTGCCAATACGGCATTCGTGTTCATCTGCAGAACACAGGGTGTTCATACTTTCAGTAATACAAGACGCGGTTACAATATTGAAGACACTATCAATACCGTACCCGCCCTGGCAGACTGCTGTCCAAATTATTTGGTGATTAGTGTCAACTGGGCAGCCCAGGTATTTGATTATAAACGAAGCTATCATTTTGTCTAATTCAATTGCAACATTCTTTGAGGAGTTGGCAATTGCTGAGGTAACTTTAAGAGGGTACGCCATTCTCGGAACTACAACCGCATTTACAACATATCTTAGCTGGTGTAGAGTCATGTGTTGCAGTTGGATGGATGTTAGAGTAGATTTAAGTCTGTCGATAAGGATTTCCGCCTGTTTGTCCCATTCCCCATTTAGTGCAAACCATACTCCGAGGTATCTGTTTACCTCTTTGCTGTTAGAAAAATCGAGAAAATCTGGTGACTTAGGAGGTATCCATTTCGCATCAATGGAAGGACTTGAGTCATTGGTATTGGGCTCCAGATGACCCCCAGAGATGAGTAAATCATCGGACAGGTCATATCGTGTTACCATTTTGCCCTGGGGTTTGATGCGCTTTCTGTAAGAGTATTTGGATTTTTTAACATTGACGGGAATACCGATGAAGCTCATAAATTCATTAACTATACCTAGCATGTCTTGAACTTCGTCTTTAGTTTTTCCCACGAGCATGATGTCATCACAGAAGAACCGTGCAAAGATATTTAAAGGGGTGTCCTTTTCTAATAGGTTTTGGGAGGGAGGAATCACATTATTTCCTGGTTTGTCTGGTCTATGGCTTTCCGAGTTCAGTTCATATCCATATGTGGTTCCTGTCGGGTTTGCACCGTTTGCTCTTTTTGCTAACCAAATCGCCAGAATATCCATGATAGCTACAAACCTTAGTGGGCTCAAAACTTCTCCCTGTGGAACTCCACATTCGAGGGACCATTCATCTGTGAGGCCTTCTTCAGTAAGTACCATTCTAGAGGCATCATTGGTGATGTCTGAGATGATGTTAATTATTTGTGATGGGAGTCCTAACTTTCTGAGCGCTAAATTGCTCATCCAGAATTCAGCTCTGTCAAATGCTTGTTTGAGGTCCAGGTAAACTACGTGGAGGTCTTTTTCGTATCTATTGGCATCCGAAATTACTTCATTCAAAATTTGGAGTGAGTCATCTATGTTTTTATTCGGAAGAAAGGCATCTTGAATGGGAAAGAGAATGGGGTGGGTGTTGAGTATTGTTTTGAGACGGTTAGCAATTATTGTATTAAATAGTTTAAGGCCCGTTTCCAACATTGTGAGGGGTCTGGAATTGTCTATGGTACATGGTGCAGAGGGGTTTTTAGGGATTGGAAGGATGACTCCAGATTTTGCACTCTTAGGAAATCTCCCAGTATGTTATAAGAATGTGGTTAAAAAGTGAGACAGTAACTTCTTGAAAATTCTCTGGGCCCTTGATCCACTGCGAGTATCTCATCCCTGAGGGTCCTGGTGCTGTAGAGATACCACAGTCCGAGTATGCTTGTTGAAGTTCTTTGTGCGTGATTTCTGTCAATAGTCTTGCGGCGGCCGTATCGGGGATTTTAGGGCTATCCTTGAGAATGTCAGTGAGCCACTGTGGGAGTTCATCTGGCTCATTCGGGTTAGTAGAAAATATTTTTTTATTTTTGTATTCATCTAGTGTTGTGTTTAGTCTTTCTGATTTTGTCTCAGGTATATATCTTTCCATCACTACTACCTGGGGTTGCGGCTGCACCTTTTTCAGTAGGTTTCATCTTTCCCATGACTGTGTCTAGAAACCTCGAAAGGTTAGTTGAGAAAAGATGCTGCAGGGCTTCCTTTTCTCGAAGTTTGCGTCGTTCAATGTCTGTGTCTCTGCTTTTTTGAAAAGCATTTCTGATTATTACATAATTTTCATGCAATCGTAATCTCCATGTGGCTGCTGCTTCATTGTGTTTGGGTTGGAGCGAGGCAAACGGTAGTGTGCGGGCAGCCTTTTTGGCTTGCTTTGGAATGTTGCTAACATGAGTTCTTGTGTCCAAATATTTGATGGTGCGGCGTACTGTGTTTAGCCATTTGTATATATAGTTAGATACTGCTGACGGTTTTTCGTACCTCCCAGTTTTGTTCTGATTCTTGGTGCCAAAGGCGTCACTTGCCGCCTGATGTGCCAATTTGTGCAGGGTATCCCATGTCGCGTCAGGGTGCATTTCCTTGAGGCCAGTGCCGCCGTTTCTAGCTGCTTCCGAACCATTTTCCATTTCGAGTGTGTTATGTAGTCTTTCAGTGTAAGACACCCAGCCTGTAGCGTATTGGAATAAATGGGCTGTGCAGTCTATTTTTTCCGAATGCATCTCAGATCCGTACAGGTTCCAGATTTTAGCAGGCATATGAGGTTGTAGAGAGATATCCCAGCTGGTCATGTGATCATCTGTGTTGGATTTCGTGATTTTCTTAACTTCCAGTGAGCTGAATGAAAGGTGTCGTTTGAGATAGGCTTTACATCTTTCCTATTTAGTAGGTGAGGCGAACCTATATGCCAAATGTTATCTTTGACGTTATGGCCTAAGTTGAGACCACCTTCTGGCATCCCCTTTCCTCTATATGATAGGTCATAACCCAAGTGCCTAGGTTGTTTTGTTGCATATAGCAGGTGCAACAATGCGCCATGTCATCATGACTTGAAAGAATGTTTAAAGCGACGGCTCTTGTTTTGAGGTCTATGGGACGATTAGCCAACGACAAGCAATAATTAAGCTTAACAAGTTGTCTGCCTTTACAACTAAAAGGGTTGGTGGCAATTAAACAGGGCATGTTAGTTTTGTCGCTTCGTGATGTGGTTGGTGCCCTTACACTTTCGGAGAGCTCGTTGTGCGAAATGCATTTTAGGGTAAAGCAGAGCAATTTTGTTCGGCATTTGGGACTTTTTATCAAATATGCAAGGGAAGAATGCTCCAATTGCCTTATGGCTCATATAAATAGCATACTGACCATGATTTCGAAGTGAGAAACACTTGTATATATGTTTGCTGAAATCTGTATAGGCAGCCCTGACTGGGAGTCCCGGTCAGGCCCCTACGGACAGATCCCTAGGACCAACACTGGACTGCTGACTGATCTGTAGGTTCGTACTGTGACACACGTTGTGTCACAGGTAGGCTAGACTCCGAGACCGTCCGAGACCGTTCCGGGTATATCTAGCTTAGGGTTTATTTATCTTATACAGTTTATCCACACGAGTACGGGACTTTCTGATATCTAGTGTACTTGGATATTCCGGTAGGTCGTGGCCCCATCCACGTTTTCATTCCACTTGCTATCTTGGCCATGATTGGCTAAGCAGCCGCTTGAAGAGGTGGTGCGCACTTGCGCGTTTGGGTGCGACTAGGATTTGGGACATGGCTTTACGGTAGACGTCTTTTTTGCGGCTGCGAGTCATGGGCACCGCGCGTTGCTATTGCTCGGTTTTGGCAATGTTCATTTACGTTATCTTACCTGCCCTGATCCCGCTGGTTTACGTACTTTGGGCTGGTGTTCCGGACACCTTTGACCACGACGACATTTGCAAGTGCCCCACGCTTGTTTCGCCTCTCCGCACGTTCCGCCGTTACGCCTGCCCTCCATTTCCGCCACAACACCCAAACGTGCAGCCGCGCATCATCTTTTCTCTGGCTTTCTACAGTATGACAACATCTACACGAGCTCGCAAGCGCCTATTGAAGGATTCCGATTTGGACGCCTCGATACGGCTTATAGATGCGGTTCGGGACACCCCAACCGCTAGCACCCCGCCTGTGGTGCCCCCTGCTGCTTCCAGCAACTCCGACGCCGCTGTCGCGTTGCGGAAGCACCTTGTTGACCAGCATGCCGCGGTTGACGTGGTCTACAAGGGGAGATTACATCGGGCTTGGGCCAAGCAGGGTATCCGCGAGGATATCCTTGGTTCCAAGAAACATCATTATCGTGGTACTGACGACGCGGACCGCCTCTCCGAGCTGGTGGTGCAGCTTCGTACCGAGTTTCAGTCCGCTGGGCTGGATTTGGCTCCCTTTGACCTCGACGATCCCACCTCTCTGGTTATCGAGAAGGTTAATGGGCTTCTCTACGACGTGTTGGCCCTCGTCGTGGAGCGCAACTCCGTGGCGGACACCTGGCTTCGCGGTACGGACTCTTCGGCTGACCGAGATGGACGTCGCGCCCTTATCGACATTATCAAGGGGAGCGTGCCGGCCGCGCTACGTGAGAGCCACCAGCAGGAGCACGCAGCTCTACGTTATCCCGCAGGCGTTGACCCGCAGCCCATCTTGGCTCGTGAGCAACGTCTGGTGCGGGATAACCGCGCTCCTGACTGGCAGCCCACCGACGAGACCCGCAAGCTGTCGCTCTACAACCGCCTCGACCCGATCTTCTACGCGGCGGTGAAGGTGCGGTACCCGCTTGCGGGTGACCTCGGCGGGGTGACTCTCCGCTCGCTCCAGGCGCTCGTCGTGGCTATCTTTCAGGCCTGGGCGCAGTCGGACGATGGGGCGTGGCAGTGCGTGAGAAGCAGACGCTGGGGGCGGGCGGTAAGCCCTCCGCGCTTATCACGTCGTCTGAGTACGCCGTTCTCCTTGACGAGATCGCCGCCTTGAAGGCGCTCGTGCGGGACAATCGTGCGGTCGCGGTTCAGCGCCAGCAGCAGCCACAACCGCGCGGTAAGCAGCATCCGCGAGGCCATCGGGTGGGTGTGCACGCGGCACCGCCTGTGGGGTTCGACAGGGACAACATGAAGGCGAAGCCCCTTTGCCACCGTTGCCGCAAGGCGGGCAAAGGGGACGCCTATCACGCGTACCGCGACTGCCCTCTTGGTGGGCGCCAGCATTCGTCGGCCACGGCAGCGGCCTTCTGCATTCCTATCGAGGAGGAGGATGCGGAGGGTCTACACACTCTAGCACTTGTGCAGGTCTTCCAGGAGGCTGCGGATGATGGTCCGGAGGCCTTTGCCCGTGCGGCGTCGGCTTACGGTCCTCCCGCTGTGCTTTCCGCGGGCGGGATTGGCGGCATCGACGTGTCGGCCTACGGCTTCAGCGTGCCGCCTCCGCCTTCTGGCGGGCCCGACGACGAGGACATCTTGCGGCGGCTTGATGCCCTCACCTCTGAGGTTCAGGCCGCCCAAGAAAAGGTACATTACACTCACGCATCCTTTGTTCCTGGGAGTGCGGTTGAGGAGCATGCGTCGGCTCTGGTGTGTGGCCCTGCCGCTGCGGCGGGGATCACACCGGAGGGGCAGGTTCCGGCAGGTGGTGCGGCGGCATCGGCGTCCGCCGTGCCGGCCCCTGCTATGCCTGTTTCGCAGGTGAAGGATGTACAGCCCGCGCCAACTCAATCGGCGCGGGTAACCACCACGGAGGCGACATGCGGTGAGTTCGGAGGCTTCGTGCAGACGGTGAATCACGCCGCCGTCCACCCGTCTGACCTGACAGGCTATGACACGGACGACTACGAGGATTTCGCCGACGGTACTTTCGCGGTGAAGCCGCGAGCTCCGGCCGGTGCTATCGGGTGCGGTGTGCCGCCTTTCGGCTTTGGCACGCCGGCAATCGGCGCTCTCGCCATGCTTTCTCTCTTGTGCATTTCTTTTGCAGGTGTAGCTGTTTCGGCATCCACAGCTTCTGCTGTGTCGGCATGTGCACCGGCTACGGAGGTGCCTTCGCCTGGTGGTGATCTCGATTGGGAGGCTACGTCATTTTACTCTACGAATGATTTTGTTGATTCTGTGGACCCGGCTCAGGGTCTCTTGTTGGCTCACGATGTGCCGCCGCTTCAGCCGCCCGAGCCTCCTGACAGCTGACACTTTGAGCCTGCTAGCGTTTCAGGATTTAGCTCAAGCGGATTTGGGCTTCGGCATGGCATTTTATTACGGTATGGCATTACATGAGAGCGGACCTTCGGATGTGGAGCACTACTACGGTGCTGGCTACTTTACTTCCTATTATGGGATGGACTTCCGTGAGGCCACCGCTGACTACTTTGGTACTGTCGATTGACTTCTTGCTCACTCTGGAGGCACACCAACATGGTGGTGTGCAGAACCCCTGTGACCTCAAAGACTTCTTCAATCTGGTTTATGGTTTTACTTTGACACCTTTGAAATCTTCAATTTGACTTGCTGACACAGAGCCTTTCAGTAGTTTAGCAGGACCTTAATTGCCTGTGAGTTTCTGCTCTTGTGCTAGCTAGAGGGTTCTAATTTGTGTACCAGAATTGCACAGTTAGATTAGTAGTTAGGCCTTGTCACCCTGGCTCCTGCCCTAACACTTACAGCTTTACATTTTCTGACTCTCCTAGCCAGTCACCACCCACAGTGCTGGGGTGGTGTGCTGAAATCTGTATAGGCAGCCCTGACTGGGAGTCCCGGTCAGGCCCCTATGACAGATCCCTAGGACCAACACTGGACTGCTGACTGATCTGTAGGTTCGTACTGTGACACACGCTGTGTCACAGGTAGGCTAGACTCCGAGACCGTCGAGACCGTTCCGGGTATATCTAGCTTAGGGTTTATTTATCTTATACAGTTTATCCACACGAGTACGGGACTTTCTGATATCTAGTGTACTTGGATATTCCGGTAATGCTGGACTTTAGGTTCAGGGTTATTATTATGGGCTCTGATAGCCCCTAGCCTGACCTGTCTCTGATCGGAACCGTGACTCCGCTAGTAGCTAGGATGACAGTACAGTAGTACTGTACTGTCAGTCATCACTTCGTATTATCCGGGTTTCCGAGATGCATGATAAAAGCACTCGGCCGGACTGCTTATGGGAGCTTAGCCAGTTTGTTTTACCGAGCGGAACACCTGTTCTCGCAGGTTATGCGCGTCACCACTTCCCTAGTAATTCTGATGGCACAGCGCCTAGCTGTTGCCATGTTTGGCTAAGTTTTGACACAGAGATGGGGTGGGCGCCCCCTTAGGCAGTAGTTGACCTTTTCGCGGTATGGCCTATCCTTGAAGTGGAGATCAGTTTGAGGCAATTTTCGGCAGCAGTATCGTCGCTCGCTATGGCTTCTTTTTGCTGGACTTCGGGTTTAGGCTTAGTTATTATGGGCTCTGACTAGCCCCTAGCCTGACCCTGCTTCCGTCTCGTGTCCGTGACATCCTAGCACTGTACTGTACAGTAGTACAGTACAATAGTACAGTCATCGTTTCACTGTCTGGGTTTCCGAGAGCATAAAGCTTCGGCCAGACACAAGTTAGATGATTATCAGTTTGTCTCCTAGCGAGCTTAGCCGGACAGCGTATCTGTCTTCCTCGCAGGTTATAGGCCGCACCGGCTTTCCGGTGATTCTGATGATGGCACAGCGCCTTGCTGTTGCCATGTTCGGCTAAGTAGGACGTAGGAGGGGTTGAGCGCCCACTTGGGCGGTGGTGAATTACTCTTACGGTATGGCCTTTTGACTTGGCAGTGATGGCGGCACGCATTGTGCTCGCCTTCGCTGCGCAGGAGATCAGTTAGTGACAGATTATTTTTATTTTACGGAAGCATCGTCGCAGCGAGAGTTAATCTGTTTCGTGCGCCGCTGGCTCCGGCGAGGTCGTTCCACACGTGACTGATTTTGGCCGCTCTCATGGTTTCGCTTACGACCTGTGGATTTTGATCTGTCAGCTGAGGCTTCTGCAAACTATCTGGCCGCTGTAAGCGTTCTTCCACCATCTCCCTGTTTAGCTCAACCTTCTCCCCTGTCTCTCTCAATCATGGTTACCACAACAAATAGATCGACGCGGTCTCGCGTCCGTAGATTAGAAACGATTTTTGATGACGTCGGTGCGCGGCACGCTGCGACTCCACACACGCCGCAGCTGCCAGCTCCGACCACCGCAGCTGCGAGAGAGATTTTGGACAAATGTAAGCAGTTGGTTCGTGACAGTTTCGACAGGAAAGTTGCAAAAACCGTTGCCACTAAGATTCTAGGCGACAAATCGGAGCGCTTTGCGGGAACAGAGGCAGACGCTGTGGACATTTTTTCACAATTGATGCATGAGCTTCGCACACAGTTTGTGCTCCAGTCATCGGCGTTTGCTTCCCTGTTTGACTTGACTGACATGGCGGTTGAGGCTAGGCATGAGGCAAATGAGTTATTGCTCTCGGCTCTGACATTTCTGGCTCGCCCTGGCTCACCTGCCCGTGACTGGCTTGAGGCCTCTGGGTCCGACGTTCCTGGAGATGGCAAGCGCGCTGCCCTTGAGGTGGTGCGCATGCTCCAGGAGCGCTCGGAACCCTTTGACTCTTTTGAGTTGCTGCTGGCGGTTCGCATCCCCAGCAGCAAAGATCCTGACCGTGGCATCCGCGAGTTCAATGGCCTGTTGAGGGACGTTCAGCGTTCCCACAACTTGCCAGAGGACGCGGTGAAGCGGCAGTTTCTGAAGGCTCTCGGCGATTCGTGGCTATACCGTGATTTGGCTAACTCTCTGGCTCGGGCTGACCAGCGGCAGGGCGTGTCTCTCCTGACTATTCAGGCTCGTGTGCGGGAGCAGTTCCGCCACGGCCTGAAAGTCTCTGACGCCCCTGTCTCTGCTCTGTCATTCGGCGATGGCGCGTCTGACCTGGCTGCGGCGTTGTCCAGTCTGCAGAAGCAGCTGGAGCGCATGCAACAGGACATTCGTGACCTGAAGCGGCAGAAGCGGGAAGGGCCTCCGCCTGCGGGCAAGCACCTTACCCGCTCTGCTGCTAAGCATCATCGTGCTGGTGTTAAGCCACTTGGCACCGCTCCTCCTGTCTCATTTGACAAGAAGAGTGGTGCCTTCGTGCCCCACTGCCAGAATGCGGTGTGTGCCAAAAGTGGTTTGAAGCACTGGCATGCTGAATGCCCCAACGGCGGTCTTCACTCTGCCCACTATTGTAGTGCGGTTGAAGACTACGAGACTGACTGCTTGGCTGTGCGTTTCCAGCGTTTCTATGACGCGGGGGATGAGCACGCCTTCGAGTCGCTCTGCACGATGGAGGGTCGCCCAGAGGTGTGCGAGCTGTCGGCGCATTCTTTTGTGACGGCTGAGCCCACGTCTCTGCGGCACTTCCAGGATGCGGCGGCTTCCGCTCAGGATGCGGCAGCTGACGATGACGGCGTGGCTCACTTTCCTCTGGTCACATTCCACTCGGGTGCGCGGGGCTCGATTCCGCCACCGCCTGCGGTTCGGGATCCCTCTGCACTCGTGGCTGGTGGTGTGCCTACGGCTCATGGCCCACCAGTGGCTATCCCTGGCTCTCTCGGCTTGCCTGGTTCTGTCCCATCGCTCCAGCTTGGCGACTCTGCACCGGCTCCGCTGTTTGCTGGCATGACGATTGAGACTTCTGACATTGGCTCTGATGTCTCTGACAACGACCAAGGCTCTGACAATGACTCTGACGGCGGGCAGCAAGTGGCTTTTGACTCCTTCGGCACTCTTGAGCATGACTCTGACAGGGGGGCATCGCCACTAGCAGCTCCGGTGTACCGTCCGCGGGCGCCGCCGAGTTTTCTCCGGTGTGCTTTGATGTCCTCGATGCTCTGCTGTTCTCTACTGGCCAGTGCTACGGCGTCTCTGGTTGCCGTGGGCGGTGGTGACAGGGGCCTGGTTGAGCCCGGAGTCACCGTCCATCGGTCTACTGGAGGTATATTTGCTTCGGATCCGCCACTTGGCTCTCTGGACATCCGTGATTGGCCGCCTGACGATCGAGTTCTTTCATCTCTTTCTTCGATGTTCAAACTGCCATGGGAATCTGCTTGTATGAATTCTTCAGTTGGTTTACTTTCTGCTGTGGAACCGCCTTGCCCACTTGGGCCTGGTGGTGCTCAATTTCAAAAGGACAGTCTGCAATTCACTTCGGGATTACTCTGTGTTTACATCCCAACCGCTGAACTCAGCTCTGCTGACCAGCTTCAAAGTGGCTGAGTTTCTAGTCAATCATCCTGGCAGCTTGATTAGCTTTAGCCCAGTAGTGGGATGACCGGGTCAAGACCCCGGCACCCAGCTAGAAGTGATCGGTTTCCACCGAGCTGCACGTAGGTGTTTGTTTATTATAATCACGTGGCTGTATACCCTGTACCTGCCTTGCTAGGTAGTCACACCCACGGGTGGTGTGCTGGACTTCGGGTTTAGGCTTAGTTATTATGGGCTCTGACTAGCCCCTAGCCTGACCCTGCTTCCGTCTCGTGTCCGTGACATCCTAGCACTGTACTGTACAGTAGTACAGTACAGTAGTACAGTCATCGTTTCACTGTCTGGGTTTCCGAGAGCATAAAGCTTCGGCCAGACACAAGTTAGATGATTATCAGTTTGTCTCCTAGCGAGCTTAGCCGGACAGCGTATCTGTCTTCCTCGCACTTTTTACGTTTCACCTGGCCGGTGGAGAGGGCATTCCGCGTATTGTGGGTCGCAACCACTTTTAGCCAATCGGCTCATGACCTGTTTGATGTTGTTCTTATTGCTGAGGCTTCTGCAGGAATTGGCCGCTGCGTCCACTGATCTCTCTACTGCCGACACACTAGCTCACGCTCCCCATCTCACCGTCATTTTATTTGGAAATGTATACCCCGCAAAGGCCACGTACAGATCTGATGACATAGCGCTGAGGCGTAGGGCGCTATGTGTTGGACTTGCACCTTGAGCGCGCAGGTTCAAGTCCCGTCTGGGTCTCGTCGGGAGGTTGTTGCCCGATATAATTATATTGTCTGATCAACAATATAATTATCCTGGAAGCATTTCGGTGTTTCCAGCAGGTTACGGAAAGACTCTTTCGACGATGTTCAGTGCGCGAAGACAGCAGCAACTAAGGTTCTGGGAGACAAAACGGCAAAATTTCATGGCAGTGAATCGTCGGCTTCGGACATTTTTTCACAGCTGATCTCCGAAATTCAGCAGCTTTTCACGCTGCAGTCACAGGCAATTGCACCCCTGTTTGAGCTGTCTGCTGCTGATGTCCCTGTCATGCCTGCTGCCAATGAGCTCCTGTACTCTGTGCTGTTGCTGCTGACTGCGCCAGGGTCTCCTGCCCGTAATTGGGTAGAGGCTTCTGGAGCCGATGTTCCTGCTGATGGCAAACGTGCCACCCTCGAGGTGGTGCGTATGCTTGCTGATGATTCGACTCCATTCGAGTCTTTGACTGAGCTGCTTGAGGTGCGAATCTCGGATGAACATGACCCTGACTCTGGCATTCGTCTTTTTAACAGTTGTCTTCGGGATGCACAGCGTCTGCAGACGCTGCCCGAAGACGCTGTTAAAAGGCAATTCCTCTCTGCCCTGTCTGGACCGGCTTACGCCACGCTGGTTGACTCGTTTGCTCGAGCTGACCAGCGTGCGGCTGTGAGTCTGCTCACCCTGCAGGCGCGCGTGCGCGAGCAATACCGCTGCGGGCGGCTCTCGGGCAAGCGCACTGCGGGGCGGCCCATGTATGTTGCATCTTGCACCACTGACACTGGCCTGGCTTCGGCCATTGATCGGCTCAGTGCTCAGTTGGTCAAGTTGCAGCGGGATGTGGATTCCCTTAAGAGGGGTGGCTCCAAGCCGCCCCCTGGGAAACACACTCCGCGCAACTTCCACCGACCTGGAGTGCAACCGCTTGCTCACTCCGCCTCTCCGGAGGTGGCTTTTGACAAGCGGTCTGGCACCTTTGTCCCAGCGTGCAGGCACGAGAAGTGCCGCGCCGTTGGGTCAAAGCATTGGCTGAGTGAGTGTCCTCACAAGGACACTCACCCGCTGTCCATCTCGGCATCCTACTGCCAGGCCGTCGAGTCTTATGACTCCGACGTGCTTGCTCTTCGTTTTCAGCGGTACTATGACGCTGGGGATGAGGGGTCCATGGAGCACTTGTGTGCTCTCGTGGGGCAACCTGAAATCTGTGAGCTGTCTGCGCATTCCTTTGCTCCAGAGCCTACGGCTCTGCAGCAGTTCAAGGATGCTGCTGCCTCTGCTGAGTCTGCACCTGCTGAGCATCTTTCCATTGGCCGTGTTGCATTTGCTGAGGTCAGCGGTCCGCTTGCTGGTGGTGTCGCTGAGCCGACCACTGCCAAGCAGCTGCTGCCGAAGGCCTCTGCACCTGTGCATGATGAGCCGGTTGACTTGCGTGAAGTCAACCGTGCCGCCTTTGTGCCGCCGTCTGCCTCTCTGGCGCTCGGCCCGATGGCTCCTGCTGACAGTTCATTCAAAACATTCAACACTGTCCACCCTGACTGGTTTGACGTTGACCCTGAGCCTGTTGAGGTGTGTGACTCCGATGATGATGGGGAGGGCTCCGACTACCCTCCCGGTGTCTGCCTGACTGAAATTGAGGGGGGTGCACCGCCGACGGCTGCGGCATTTCGGCGCGGTTCGGAGTTCCCAGAGGCTCCAGGCCATTTGGCATCGGTGAATTTGCGCTCACTCTTTTCATGGTGGCTACGTTTCTATTCAGTGCTACGGCGATGCCGACCCTCGTGGTCGGCGGTGGTGTCAGGGGCCTGGTTGAGCCCGGAGCCACCTACGGCTACGGTACAGTTCATCCCGGTGATGCATTACTGGATTCTCTTTGCCCGCCTGTGGTTACTGCTGGTTCGTCATTGCCGTCGCGGGATGTGGCACAGTTCTTTTCTCAATCGACCTCAGCGGCTTTGCAATCTGATGATTTTGCCACTCCACTTTGGGATCCGCCTGACCCACTTGGGTCTGGTGGTGTCAACAATCATGGTGTCTCATCTCAACTTACTTCGGATGTCTTCCTGCCTTGGGATCCATCAGCTGAACTCGGCTATGCCGACCGGCTTTACAGTGGCTGAGTCTGCTTATTTCAAACCCTGGAGGTGTGATTAGCCTTAGCCGCAGTGGTGGGTTGTGCCGGGACAAGTCCCCGGGCACCCAGCTAGAAGTATATCTGTTTCCAGGAAATTGCTGTTTGTTATCTGTTTAGTTAGCTCCGCTTGCCTAGCCCTATTGGCTACAGTCACAGCTCCGGGTGGTGTGCTGGACTTTAGGTTCAGGGTTATTATTATGGGCTCTGATAGCCCCTAGCCTGACCCGTCTCTGATCGGAACCGTGACTCCGCTAGTAGCTAGGATGACAGTACAGTAGTACTGTACTGTCAGTCATCACTTCGTATTATCCGGGTTTCCGAGATGCATGATAAAAGCACTCGGCCGGACTGTTTATGGGAGCTTAGCCAGTTTGTTTTACCGAGCGGAACACCTGTTCTCGCAGGTAATGTTCACTAAGAGGTGCTATAAAGAACAGGCTTGGGTATATGCTTTCCCTATTTTTTCCGGGCACAAAACGGTGGTCGCAAAAGAAACCAACCTGAAAATTTTGGTGACCATTTGTTACATGATAAGCTAGTGCAAGGCAAATGAAAAAAGTGATTCTGGAGCTTATTTTAACTACGATATTTTTTGCCCCGAACGGACCGTACCTAAAGTTTACCACCTGAAATTCGGTGGGGTGATTAAGAGTAGCCCGCGTTAAGTTATCGGACTGCAGAATAGTTTTGGCACTTTGCCACCACGGTTTGGGGGTAGGAAGATTGCAACTGCTGATTGCTTTGTAGCGGGTAGCTTTGCAGTTCAGAGGCAAGTTGACACCGTTTAAAATAGCTTTCCGCTTATGTGTTGATCGCGGTACAGTGTAGGGCTTCAGTTTCACATACAGGTTAAATTTCAAGTCCAGAAGTGGCAAGTTTTGAGTGGCAAAGAGGGTGACAATCTGAAATTTAAGGTTCACCCAACTCAAAGAGGTGCTTATGATGACACACGTGAATTTCAAGGAAGCCGGTTCAAAAGGTTTGGGGTGACTTAACGGTGCCGTGAAAGATGCGAGGATGACAAGAAGCAGACATAGTGAAATTAAGCTTTCTGAGAAAGTCAAAATTACCAGCCAAAAGAAATGAAAGGGCTTTGTGATCGGACCATAAGCAGGCTTGGGCCTTCTAAGCCTAAGGAGAATGAGAGAAGAGGTGGCAGAAAGCGGACAAAGTGAAATTAAGCTTTTCTGAGTAGGTCAAAATTACCAGCCAAAAGAAATGAAAGGGCTTCGTTAATTTCGTTGTAATGGCGCAGGCGTTAGAGGGTAAAAAATGCGGTGACCTTAGAGTGCTAGTGATCAAAGCGAAGTCGTTGAAGAAGGGGGAACCTGCGCTACTTTCCTTAGTCAAGTGAAACAAGTAACGAAGCATGAGTGTCCTTCAAATTATGAACTAATGGCGTTGTAAGGGTACAACGATTAACGCAATCGTGAAAAGGCAAAACATGCGGAAGCTGAAGAGAGTTGTCTTGGCACCACAATTCCTAGTCGCACCCAAACGCGCCCGCGCGCACCACCTCTCCAAGCGGCCGTTTAGCCAATCATGGCCAAACAAGCAAGTGGTAAAAGCGTGGAATGGGTCCACGACCTACTAGAATATCCTAGTTCAGAGATATCAGATAGTGTGTGAGCTCAGTATAGATAAACTCTCTTAAGATGATGAACCCTAAGCTAGATATACCCGGAACGGTCTCAGAGTCGGAACGGTCTCGGACCTAGCTACCTGTGACACCTCGGTGTGTCACACGCACCACGAACAATCAACAATCACCAGTCCAATGTTGGCTACCTAGGAATCTGTCATAGGGGCCTGCACCGGGACTCCCTCGTCTATATCGGTTCGATTTTCGGTATCGATACAATCCGATATCCGGAAAACGGTATCGATAATCGGCATAATCGATCAATAATCGATTATTTGGGCATTTATATGAAATTCGTTATAAATTAAATATGGAACACCGAAACCGGCACAATCGATAGTTTGATATGACAGTCCGATAATCGGCGATAAATACGATATATCGATAGTATCGGTTATCGGAAATATCGATATAGAACCTTGGTCAGGGCTGCCTATACAGATCTCAACACAATATACCACGACACCGCCATTAAGCCGTATATTACCGAAATTGAGGGTATTGAGCACTCAGTGATACTCAACTACATAATAACGAGTAGCAACGAGAATAAATGAATATGGGTAGATGGCTCACAAAGTAGACTACAGAGTGTGCAGTGTCACGAGTAGTAAGAGTTGAGCGGAGCTGTTTCGATTGTATGGCTTTTCGTGCACACAAATTTCACGAGAGTTCGCGAAATGTCACGCACAAGATCGCGGACCCCGAAGCGAGTGATGTCGGAAAAGGCCCCAAAACCCCACCATTTCCCGCGAAATTTCGCGTGTTTCGTTTGCCCCACGAATTTTCGCAAAAAAAATCGCGAAAAGTGTGTATACAAGGGCTAATAAGAAGCCCGTCGCGTGGTTCGCACTCGCGAGAGGTCTGAGACACGACTGAGTAAAAAATGGTACCGTCGAGTGTCACAGAGACAGTGTCACACTGTGACACTGTATCGATTTTCTGGAAAAACTGGACCGTCATAGAGTTAAGATGAGAGTTACAGTTAACAGTTACAAGTAACTCTACAGTATAGTCTATACTGTAAAGATTAAACTCAAAACTGTTAAACTGTATCATCTGTTGATCTGTGTCACGATTATACCCTCCCGTCTCCGACGGACGGGAGGGCCCATGCGGCGTTTAATAAAGCTGTGACACGTCGTGACAAGCGAAGGACTCGACTCCAACGCAAGCGCAAATGTAACCTCACGTCACGCTAGCATAATTATCCGAGCTCACCTTCCGAAATGCTGGAAGCCGGTTTCGAGTCGGAACTTTAAGGAGCAAATACACAGCACCCAAATATTTTTTTCAGCTAAGAATTTGCTGTGGATAAATCTGTGAAATTCAACAATGATTTTGTGCACGTGGTACCTCACAGTACTATCCGTTATTTAGGAATGTTTTACAAAGAACAAGTCACCCCCAGTTAGTTCCAGCCCTTCAAACCGCCACCTTCCGGGCACCATCCTCGTCAACCTACAGCTCAAGGTGGTACCCTCAATTTTGAATCGGGCTACCGTCTTGTATTAAATATCCAGAAACGCGTCTTTGAAGTCCAACCCAACTTCAACCAGAGGGTCACTGTTGACGCGTCTCCCGCTCGTGAAGTAACTTGACACCCTTTCCCGGTGAACAGCGTGCACTCTTTTATCCATTCGCGATCGATTGCCGCGATTTTCTATTCACCTGTCTTTGGAAGACGCTATTCTTGTGCACGCCTTTGGTGCTGGCCATTGGCCTCCATATTAATCACTCTTGACTTCCAAGTGTCTGGTTCCACACTCTGGGAAAAAAAAACCAGCCTTCAATGTTTGAAAACGTGTACGATGGACTACCGGGACTCTGAAATATGCGCGAAACTTAGTGAGTGTGTTTTGGATCTCAAGTGCGCTCCTTTCCTGTTTTTGTAGTTTTCTCTCTGAGATTCCGTGCGTGATACTTGCAGATTCTCTGGATACCTGAGGATGTTGCCTCTCTCTTCGGCGTGAGAAAATCCTTGTTCTCCATATTCCATTGCCAAGGACTGAGAAAGCATAACACGTGGCCGTGGCCTGAGCCTGCTCTCCCGAACAAAAGATGTCTTCCAAAATTCGTGCTATCGCCAACGATGGCGTATATAGAGTACAAGAAGCTTCACGAAAGGCGAGGAAAAAGGCACAAGAGGTTATAACCTTCCAAAAGAATTTGAAAGATATGATAACAGGTGAGATAAACCGGCCTTCGTGCTTCCTACGCATTTTCTTTTGCGGAGGTTCTTAGCCACCCATGCTTTAACATCGACGGTTACTGTTTCAGGAATGCGAACAGCCAAAGGAAACGAAGAATCGTATATCAATGCTTGCATTCAGGAAATTCATAAAGAAATCAAAAGCACCGATCCGCGGATGAAAGGGCTCGCCCTGCAGAAGATGACTTACCTAGTTATGCTCGGTTATGATATGACTTGGGCTTCTTTCAACGTGGTCGAGGTCATGAGCCAGCCTCGCCTGCACCTTAAGCATTGTGGCTACCACGCTGCCTCGCAGTCGTTTGAGTTGAGTACAGACGTCATCCTGCTCATCCCAAACCTGATAAAAAAGGACCTCGCGGGCACAAACATGTATGAGGCAGGATTTGCTCTGGACTGCCTCGCGAACGTCATGACGCCAGACTTGGCGCGTGATCTCGTTTCCGACGTATTCACTCTGCTCAACAGCTCCCATGCACATCTGCGCAAGAAAGCTTGTCTGACTCTTTATAAAGCTTTCATGCACTATCCCGACTCCCTGCGCCCTGCCTTCAGTCGACTCACTGAGAAACTCGAGGACGACGATCCTGCAGTGGTTTGCGCGGTGGTCGGAGTGCTATGCGAGCTGTGCATGCACAATCCGCAGAACTACCTTCCTCTCGCACCAACCTTTTTCCGCATTTTGTGTGCCTCAAACAACAACTGGGTGACAATCAAGCTGGTGAAGATGTTCGCCGTACTCTGCCCTCTCGAGCCCCGCCTCATAAAAAAGCTGGTTGAGCCGATGATGGAAATCATGCGTTCGACACCAGCGAAGTCACTTCTTTTCGAGTGTATTCGTACTGTAACCAGTGGGATGAGCTCCAGCTCTGCGCTTGTTCGGCTCGCTATTGAAAAGCTGCAGGATTTTATCGGGGAGCCAGACCCCAACCTCAAGTTCTTGGGGCTCAGCGCATTAGAAGATCTTCTACCGAATTTCCCGAAAGCCGTCGGGGAGCACAGGGAAACCATCTTTCGCTGCTTGCAAGAAGGCGATATTACTATACAGCTTCGCGCACTCTCCCTGGTGCAAGGCATGGCCAGCCGCCGGAATATCATCGGTTCAGTTACGACCTTGATGATGCATATGCGCATCGCTGAGCAGCCGCTCCGAGACGACTTAGTTGCCGCTGTGCTGACGATGTGCCGCCGTGACCGATATTCACTGCTCAATGATTTTTACTGGTATGTGGCAGTGCTTTCTGAGCTTGCTCGGGTGCCAGAGTCCAAGCATGGTGAGGAGGTTGGTCGGCAGTTGATCGATGTGTCTGTACGCGTGGAGGAGGTGCGAGAGGACGCCGTGAAAGCGGTGCGATCGCTGCTCATGGATCAGACGCTAATTGAGGACAAGCCTGCCAACTTGACAGTCACTAAAGTGTTGCAAGCGGCGGCTTGGATCACCGGAGAATACGCAGCGGTGGTGGATGACAAGATTGAGATCGCGCAGGCTCTCCTCTCTCGCGAAGTGGCTCGCCTCCCGGCAGAGGTGCAGCAAGCGTATGTGCAGGCACTGCTCAAGATGTTCGTCTCTGCAGCTCCATATCAGCTGCAGCCGGAGCAGGACGACGACGACGACGACGTCGACGTCGGTGCCGACGAAGCTCCTGAGCCAGCCGACGAAGAGAAAGAGGAGGGCGTCGAGACCGGTGAAGAGACGTCTGAGGAGGTAAAAGCCGTTGAGCAGACGGTAGAAAAGGATGAGACGGGTGAGGACGCCGCAGATCCGTCTGTGCCTCCGACACCTGAGAAGTCCGCAGCAGTGGAGGTTTTTGATGCAGAGCAGGCCCGGAAGCTTCGGGAGGTACTGCTGGAAGGTTTCGCCGTCTTTACTCAGGGTGAGAATCTCGAGGTGGTTGAACGCTCTACGCAAACGGTCGCCATCTTGGAGCTCACACGTATGGCGGAGGGGACTGAAACCGATGCAGCAGCAGCCGATGCCACTCTGGCCGCTTGCATGACTCAGCTACAGACCCTATTTGCGGAAGAGTTTGACCCCGTCTCTGCCAAAGCGCAGCAGAAAGTGCAGGTGCGAATAACAACCATTCTCCCAGTGTAGCCTTTTTTTATGCAGACAAAGATTCAAGAGTTATCCGCCTTTCCATCTGTCCGCTCGGAGGACCATACGCTATGAACACGTCAAAAGCACTTGCGGTAAGAGAAAAGGCAGTGTTCAGAAGGCGAGGCACACGTCACTCGTGTTTCCTAGGAAAATGGGTGGCACACTTGTTCACTCGATGAGCACATCCTTCTTGCACTGCCTACCATATCCTTATCCCCCACTTGTCATCCGGAAGGTCCTTGTTTGTGGACCTTGCTCGGGTTCCCATGCTGTGCGCGAGTGCCTTTGACAGCAATATGACTTCCGTACCCATGGCTATCCTATTACCATTCGGACTCTGTGAAGTACTTAGCAAATATGGGCGCTGTTTCTCCATAAATAATCGTAAAAACCGGATGTGTCGTTGCGTTTCTTCAGGTGCCTGCCGGCCTTGAACTCGAGGCACCTGTACCTCAGCACATCCTGAGTCAATTCTCCGATGACGAGGACGAGGAGGCAGAGGACGAAGACGACGAGGTGGAGGAGGGGGATGAGAGTGCCTACCAAGACAAATACCAGGAGTCCGGTGACAAGAAGAAGGGCAAGAAGGGTGAAAAGGATGAGGATGTTGCAAGTTTTCTCACTCACAAGAGTAAGGCACAACGCAAGAAAGCCGATGCGCAGTCTCGAGCAGCAGCAAAGAAGCACAGAGAACGCCACCAACATTTTTATCTCGGTGAGTCGAGTCCGATGCCGCACTCTGGCGATACGAGCTGTTTCGGTTCATTCGCTTATGCCCGCGAGAACTGGTCTGCCTGACCTTTATTCTGTCGTTCCAGTTCCTGCTTCTTGCGTTGTATTTTCCAGCACTAGCACTTCCTCGTAGTTTCTCGGCATCAACCGCTGGTATAAACTCCCCACAGATGCCCACTACGGATCGTCAGCGCACAGTGCATAACGAACTCTTGTTGTCGGTTCGTGCTTCTTTGCCAGCACTTCTTGAGTGGTTTGTACCAACGTGCGTTCCCATAGGAGGAGGCCCTAGCAAGAAAGACGAGAAAGAGGAGGACGAGGACGAGGGCGAGGAGGAGATGCCTGAGGAGAAGTCCGTTGCGGACAAGCTGTCTGGGATAAAGACAAAATCCTCGAGCCAGAAAAAGAAACTCGGCAAGCCTATGAAGGTCAAACGTGGTGACGATGACGACGATGAAGACGAGGTTTACACCCCGAAAGTGGGAAGTTCTAAAAGGAGGGAAGAAGACAAATACTCGCACCTTAATATTGATATCTCGGAACCGTTAGATGAGGACGAACTACTTCCCACGACAGAGGCCTATCCTAACTTCGATCCTCTGACTGGTATGGACGAAGCCTATGGAGAAGAGGGTGATGGTAAGCAACGGGGAGGCAAAGAGGAGAAGAAGAAGAAGAAGAAGAAGAAAGCAAAAGAGGAGGGTGCGTTGCTGCGGCTCTTTGTCCTTCCATTGGGACTAGAACACCGTTCTCAAGAGCAGTGGATATTCCGGGAAGGAAACCCTGTAGTCAGAGACACGCTGCGCCCCCTTGTGGACCTCATTGTCTTTGAACTCAACTTGTTATTGTCTCTCCACATTCTCTTCCAAGAAAGACGTCACTGTGGCCGAGCTCCCTTTGTTTTACTTGAGCATTTTCACGCACATAAGACATGACTGTGGCAGAGCTCCCTGTTTGGTTTGCCTGAAATGCATACCAGACGTGACTGTGGCCGAGCTCTCTGTGTGTTTTCCCTTGACAGTTTTCTCTTGCTCACAAGACGTGACTGTGCCCGAGCTCCCTTTGTTTTTCCTTGACCGTTTCCTCTTGCTCACAAGACGTGACTGTGCCCGAGCTCCCTTTGTCTTTCCTTGACCCTGTTCTCTTGCTCACAAGACGTGACTGTGGCCGACCTCCCTTTTGTTGTTCCTTGACCGTTTCCTCTTGCTCACAAGACGTGACTGTGGCCGAGCTCCCTTTTTGTATTTCCTTTACCGTTTTTGTTTTCAATACGTCCCCTGTATGTTATCTTCGCTGGCGTGCTCAAAATTGTAGCAGCTCGCTGAGATCTTCATGTGGGCATCTTATCTGTTACACGGCCTGCCACTCTGTCCCTTCACTTGTTTGCACTCCGTCTTGGCAAAGAATGAGCACCTCTCCTGTTGGTTGATCCCCCCCTCTCCTGGTGTTTTCTATTTATATCTGAGTTGTGGGCGCATCTCGGGGGTTCACAGATGAGGAGGAGCTTGACGAGGAGGCACCGAAGAAAGGCAAGGCGAAGGCAGACAAGGCGAAGGGTTCCAAGAAGGAGAAGAAGAGCAAGTTGTCCAAGGAGGACCCAGAGGAACAAACTGTTTCAATCGGTGCGGCACGTACTTCATGCTTTTGCACTATGGAGGTCAATAAGAATACGTGCCCCCATTGTCTGCATGCACAACGTCAGGACTTTACAGCAACTGCAAGCAAGTTGAGCCCTCCTGAAACTATTTGTTATCCTGTGACGGGAATGTACGGGTTCATATAAGACGGGCATCCTGATCTTGTGGCTTCAAGTGGAAGCTGTGTTGTGGCTCGTCTGTGGACCCTGTGTGCCTCCATCCTGAGATGCCTGGAGGCCAAAACGGAGTGTGGCGTCTTCCAAGCACCACTCAGGGTGGAGTTGGAAAACGTTGCAGGTGAAGATGATGAGGGAACCCGCGTCGCAGATAGTGACAGCCTTCCCAAGCCGAAGAAGGGAAAGACAGCACAAGACAAAGTGAAGAAAAAACCTAAGAAAAAAAGTGCCTCAGAAGAAGCTGCAGCGGAAACAGCCACCGCTTTCATGTTGTAGGGCCCACTAGCCTTGCAAGTGCTAAACATCTTCTGCCACATGGTCTAGAAGACAGCACACACTGCTGAAAATGAAGGACAGCAAATTTCGGAGCCATGGTGTATCATTTATATATTACGCGAATGTTAGAGTCCTGCGCTCATCATGTCCCCCTCCACTTTATTTTCCAACATCAACCAGGCAAAGTACATGGGTCTGTACGCTGTCAGATTCCCAGACTGTAATGCAGGTGCATGGCTGGATGCGACACATGCGCACACACCCACACAGCAACCGTGATGCCAAAGGGATCGCACACACCCACACAGCAACAGTGATGCCAAAGGAATCGGTCCAAGGGTATGCCACGCACAGCAGTAGCAGCAGCAGAGCGCTGGCAGTGCAGTTGCAGAGGGGCTCAGTTGGCCCAGTGAGGCTTAGGGGGGCCCATTCTTCAAGGTCGAGCTCCGGAAAATCCGGATAAGTGTCCCTAAGGGTGTGCTGACTCCTTTGATCCCCGGTGGGGGTACACAGTGCAGCCAATATTTTGTGGTTATGTCGCGCAAAAGGAATCGGTCCAAAGATGAGCACACAATATCCTGGTGTGGGTACATAGTGCAGCTGATCTTCTATGGCTACTTGGTGCCAAAGGAATCGGTTACACACATGCAACAGGGCTCCAGTGTAGAACCATGACGAAATCTCTTTGCCGTGTTGTGGAATGCTGTTTTTGCAGCTATTGTGCATCCTGGATAAATTTCGACCCATCGATCTAGAAAGCGGTATATGGCATGCGCAACCTGTTCGCTGGCAACCTTTCTGAATGATATTTTTATTGTGACCGTGTCGGATCGCTGGCGCCCTACTTTCTGACAATGCGTTCGGTGTTGAGGGTTGTTCACTGGTGTGAACTATTATTCAAGAGTTCACAGGTTCTTGAATACCGTACTCGAGCGAGGAACCGTATCGAGACTATTCATACGGTGCTGGATTATTTATCATTTATCCTTTGCATCACGGCTTGGTGCTGGGCGAAATGCAGGTGGCAGCCATTGCTTTGGATTTGATTTCATGTTCAAACTGTGTCTATCCTATCAGTACTTCATTGATATTTTGTCATTAAGGCGGCGTGGTAATGCTTATAATTGCCTATATTATCATACGGTATTATGCATCACAGACCGTACACATCTATGACACTGCATTATGAATCAGGGGTACAGGGTATCGACAAACGCAACGCAGACCCTACATTGAATACCTCACAAAGACTCGCACACATACCGGACAACAACTCATGAATATAGGACAACGATCACGCATTCCCCCTCTTGTTTCAATATCATGAAGTGGGCATAATTCGATGGTATGACGGCGGGGTCCGTTCCGATGATATTTCAAGTTTTACGGGATCTTCTCGCGCGACGCACCTATATCCACACACCACATAGTCACACCTTAAGTTTATTTTGCAAATTCTCCCTGAAGCCGTGCGTGCTAGGGCAAACTAGCACACTCCGCACATCCGAGAATCTGTACGCCAGAGAGGAGGATGACGTATGCCAGGATGATGCTGAACCTGATCACCGTCACATGATTACGACAGTGAGACGCGAATGGCATAATCGTGCCGAATAAGAGCACACGATGACAACAATTAAGCACTATATGGCATTATGACGCTGCATCGATGACAGGAGAAGCCATCTTTCGAAATGCGCATGATTTGAATGGATAGGTAACGAGCTGTTTTTAGTTGGAACTGAGCAAGCTCTCGTTCTTCTTGTTGCTTCGTTCGAATTCCATACACATATCAGTGTAATTATCGATCGTTAACCTTGGGCATATGTGCAGTTGGCGGTCTATCATAAACAGCAATTATATCACACCGAATTTTTTTTGAAGATGTATGAGTGGGACGGCACTTAGCAAGAAGTGCCCCCGAACACCTTGAGCAGCCTACGCCAATTCTGATGAGAACGTCCTTGTATTTCCTAACATCGAAATATGTTACAGACATAAATCCATTACAACTATCCATCAAATGCATTTGTCAAAGGAACCTAACAATTAATGGGGCATATATAGATATGCCATATGTCCACTGCTTGTGTCATGTGCAAAGACTTCAATATATCGAAGATTCATAACCTACTGCATTCCCACATTTGAAAACGACTTTCGAGCCTGCTCAGAAATATGCCACATGGCTAACAAAATCACCAAGGCAACATAGAAGAGTGTTCCCACATTTTTACCATGAAATGCATTTGCGGATTATCTTGGTTACATCCAACATGAAACTTAGCTGAAATGAGTATTTGCATCATACCGTTTTTCATATTCCGTGCTTATCAATACCTTACATATAGTCAGCATCAAATATCAAACTCTATTCCCCATTTATGCACGTTCACAGGTGCATTATATCTTAAAAACAGTAAAATCGCTCAGAAACGTTGCGGTGGCATTGGCATCCTCCATGCGGTCGAGGTTATACAGGTAGTCAAAAGAGGCTTTATGTTTCTCTTCTGTCACGTTGAGTTTATCCGTCAGATTTCTGAAACCTGCCGCAGTCATGGAATCCCGAGTCAAAGGTTGGTGATAGTCCTGCTCAAGTAGGCAGGGTGATGGGCTCTGCACCATACTCTCTGAGCATCAAGCACACTAACCAATGCATGTACCAATGACGCAGCACGCTGTGGCGGATCATGCTGAGCGGCACCTTCAGTACGTGTCATCTCCACAAGCTGGGTAGCCTCTGCCTCTGCCTTTTGAACCTGCGGTGAGCAAACATGAATTCTGAAAACGAGCCACGAGGAGGAAACACCATCATTGGCTGGCCATCTTCGTCCACCAAAAACAAAAAGCTTCGGCAAAGAGGGATCTGAAACTCAAATTGCGGTTTTAGACGTCCAGGACAGCAAGCAACACGAGTCTTCATCGCGCAAAGTGTTGCGTTCAGAATCAGCAGCAGCTATGCTGCATAATGTAGAGAACAGGTGACTCAATTGTTATGACAACAAGAACTGTCAAGAACCGTTGTTAAATGCTAGATGCTTGATAGGCACTTTTACAGACCGCCTGCTACATGGTGAAAAAAATGTTCCGACATTCACGATAATTTAGTCAGTGCGCTGCAAAGGTCTATGCGTTTTTGTTGTTATTGTGTGTGTGTGTGTGTGTTTGTTTTTGTCTTTCTCATTTTCGGAGCGTCACTCCTGCACCATCCGAAGGGTGCTTTGTGAAGGCCCGAGGACGCCGCTCCCCACGTCTCTTCAGATTTGACCAGGAGCACGAATGCTGGCTGTTTAGCATCCCGTCGTTCAGGCACGCGAGGCCTAAAGTTCAGTGACGGTCCACATCGAAACAATGGTGCCATAAGTGTGCTAAGTAAAAAATGTAACAACTGCATTGAGCAGGATCGTGGACGGGAAAACAGAAATCGATTGCAGTCGCACTACGCAGCCCCAAGGATCTCCAAAAGAGGACTCGACACGACACCAGCTCTCACACAGAAACCATTGTGTGAGAGCCAGGAATCAAGACTAAGGGCCGTCGGGGCGGAATCGTACCGCCAGTGTCCCGTAGCTTGCGGCTAGCTCCAGCACCTTGGTCTTCTCGAGCTGGATTTGGTTGACCTGCTCATGCACCCAGCGCTGAAAGCCAAGTCAACAACCCAAGCCATAGGAACATCCTGCCACGGGAGGGTCTCTACAGCAGAACTTCCCTGGAGAGTGCACCCCCTGAAGCCCGGCAGATTCACGCTCATTCACTCCCAAGAGCCCTATGCGCCTGCATGCCCCTGAAGAGAGCTGCCGACTCGAGGCACATCGGCTCGGCACCCACATGACGCGATCTGCTTGAAGCTGAGTACAGCTGAGTAAGGCTTATAATAATGCAATAATATCATAAGGCCGTAGATTATTATAGGGGTATTACTATAAGCCTTACAGTTACACGTGTGCGCCGTCATCATCGTGAAAGACGGTTTCCTATCAACAAGAAACGCCCGAACTGAACGGTCTCAGCATGTCGCCGCTCTCAGCGTGTCGCCGCTCTCAGCGTGTCACCGCTCTCAGCGTGTCGCCGCTCTCAGCGTGTCGCCGCTCTCAGCGTGTCGCCGCTCTCAGCGTGTCACCGCTCTCAGCGTGACGCCGCTCTCAGCGTGTCGCCGCTCTCAGCGTGTCGCCGCTCTCAGCGTGTCGCCGCTCTCAGCGTGTCGCCGCTCTCAGCGTGTCACATGTCGCCGCTCTCAGCGTGTCGCCGCTCTCAGCGTGTCACCGCTCTCAGCGTGTCGCCGCTCTCAGCGTGTCGCCGCTCTCAGCGTGTCGCCGCTCTCAGCGTGTCGCCGCTCTCAGCGTGTCCCCGCTCTCAGCGTGTCGCCGCTCTCAGCGTGTCGCCGCTCTCAGCGTGTCGCCGCTCTCAGCGTGTCGCCGCTCTCAGCGTGTCGCCGCTCTCAGCGTGTCACCGCTCCCAGCGTGTCGCCGCTCTCAGCGTGTCGCCGCTCTCGGTATGTCACCGCTCTCCCGGCGTGTCGCCGGCTCTCAGCGTGTCGCCGCTCTCGGCGTGTCACCGCTCTCGGCGTGTCACAGCTCTCGGCGTGTCGCAGCTCGTGTCACCGCTCTCAGTCGTGTCGCCGCTCTCAGCGTGTCGCCGCTCTCAGCGTGTCGCCGCTCTCAGCGTGTCGCCGCTCTCAGCGTGTCGCCGCTCTCAGCGTGTCGCCGCTCTCAGCGTGTCGCCGCTCTCAGCGTGTCACCGCTCTCAGCGTGACGCCGCTCTCAGCGTGTCGCCGCTCTCAGCGTGTCGCCGCTCTCAGCGTGTCGCCGCTCTCAGCGTGTCGCCGCTCTCTGCGTGTCGCCGCTCTCAGCGTGTCGCCGCTCTCAGCGTGTCGCCGCTCTCAGCGTGTCGCCGCTCTCAGCGTGTCGCCGCTCTCAGCGTGTCGCCGCTCTCAGCGTGTCACCGCTCTCAGCGTGTCACTGCTCTCAGCGTGTCGCCGCTCTCAGCGTGTCGCCGCTCTCAGCGTGTCACGGCTCTCAGCGTGTCGCCGCTCTCAGCGTGTCGCCGCTCTCAGCGTGTCGCCGCTCTCAGCGTGTCGCCGCTCTCAGCGTGTCGCCGCTCTCAGCGTGTCACCGCTCGCAGCGTGTCGCCGCTCTCAGCGTGTCACCGCTCTCAGCGTGTCACCGCTCTCAGCGTGTCGCCGCTCTCAGCGTGTCGCCGCTCTCAGCGTGTCATCACCGCTCTCAGCGTGTCGCCGCTCTCAGCGTGTCGCCGCTCTCAGCGTGTCGCCGCTCTCAGCGTGTCGCCGCTCTCAGCGTGTCGCCGCTCTCAGCGTGTCGCCGCTCTCAGCGTGACGCCGCTCTCAGCGTGACGCCGCTCTCAGCGTGTCGCCGCTCTCAGCGTGTCGCCGCTCTCAGCGTGTCACCGCCGCTCTCAGCGTGTCGCCGCTCTCAGCGTGTCGCCGCTCTCAGCGTGTCGCCCGACTGCCGTCGGGTACAAGAACATTAGAGCTGCCCAACTTAAACTGGTCCGTTCATTTTTAATAGTGGCAATTTTCCGAATCCGACAGTCCATATACGATTCCAGAGATCAAAATACGATACATTCCTTTGTTGCTCCCCAGGAATCTCTTCGGACCTTCCGATGTTTCCGATCTGAAAACATTGGACGGCTCAACTTTAGTTGGGCACCCCTAAAGAACATAGAACTGACAAGTACCCCTCGTATGTAGCGGGGATCTTGTAAGCCTTATAGTAATACATTATTATCATGATAAGGATTAAGGCTATAGGCTTATAATAATGGGTATCACTATAAGGCCTATAATAATAATGATTATTATAAGCCTTATCATAATGATTATTATTAGAAGGCTTATAGTAATACTAGCCTTATAATAATATCCCATCTTGACGACCATGACTATTATTATAGGTCTTAGTGTACTGTACATACCTCAGTAGTGCAGCCGACATTCTGTGGCAATTCTGGGGATAGGATTTTGGTCGCCAAAGGAATCGGTCCGAGGATAACCACACCCGCATATGGCGCATGGGGCACATCACGTCACTGCCAGACTGTACGTGGTGCTCTGTGGCATGCACCAGCGTAGGGGGAAGCTTGGTGGGCTCAGGTGGTGACGTAAGGCATACCTGCACTGCCGTGTAGTCGCGCTCCAGCTGGGCTACCTGACAGATGCCCGTCCCCACTGAGCATGGAGTGCACCGCGCACAAGCCGCTCACCATGCGAATAGCCGTTGCAGCGTCCCCGGCGGCCACAAACCCATCACCCCATGCATGGATCGCCACAAAAATACTAAGAGCGATTTGTGGCCCGCTTCAACGTCGGACGCATCCAAGGGCCACAACGTGCAGAGCGCAACATCCGAGGGCCACAACGTGCAAAGCGCATCATCCAAGGGCTATAACGTGCAGAGCGCATCATCCAAGGGCTATAACGTGCAGAGCGCATCATCCAAGGGCCACAACGTGCAAAGCGCATCATCCAAGGGCTATAACGTGCAGAACGCATCATCCAAGGGCTATAAAGTGCAGAGCGCATCATCCAAGGGCCACAACGTGCAGAGCGCATCATCCAAGGGCCACAACGTGCAGAGCGCATCATCCAAGGGCCACAACGTGCAGAGCGCATCATCCGAGGGTCACACCGTATTCAGCAGGCGTATCAACAAGTCCCTGGAAATTTAGGACACCCTGAATGGTGGAAACAAAGTAACCGGCAGCCGGCCGAGTGGAGGCGAAGAAGGTGGGTGCTGGAAGTAGGGTAGGTGGTGGCGGGCAGCGCTGGAAGTAAGGTAGGTGGTGGCGGGCAGCGCTGGAGTAAGGCAGGTGGTGGCGGGCAGCGCTGGAGGTACGATAGGTGGTGGCGGGCAGCGCTGGAAGTGGGCAGGTGGTGGCGAGCAGCGCTGAGAAATGAGGCAGGTGGTGGCGGGCAGCGCTGGGCAGGTAGGTGGTGGCGGGCAGCGCTGGAGTAAGGTAGGTGGTGGCGGGCAGCGCTGGAAGTAGGGCAGGTGGTGCGCGGGCAGCGCTGGAAGCAAGGTAGGTGGTGGCGGGCAGCGCTGGAGTAAGGTAGGTGGTGGCGGGCAGCGCTGGAGTAAGGTAGGTGGTGGCGGGCAGCGCTGGAGTAAGGTAGGTGGTGGCGGGCAGCGCTGGAAGTAAGGTAGGTGGTGGCGGGCAGCGCTGGAGTAAGGTAGGTGGTGGTGGGCAGCGCTGGAAGTAAGGTAGGTGGTGGCGGGCAGCGCTGGAGTAGGGCAGGTGGTGGCGGGCAGTGCTGGAAGTAAGGTAGGAGGTGGCGGGCAGGCTGGAAGTAGGTAGGTGGTGGCGGGCAGCGCTGGAAGTAGGGCAGGTGGTGGCGGGCAGCGCTGGAAGTAGGGCAGGTGTTGGCGGGCAGCGCTGGAAGTAGGGCAGGTGGTGGCGGGCAGCGCCCGGCGGAGCAGTGCCAAATGCCATCTCGAGTGGAAGGAGAGGGGGGATGAGGTTCACCTTTCGGTACTCCTCGGCCGCATTCGTCTCATGCTGGGGGTCCACAACACCCGGCGGCCTCACTCCACAGACCCACAGACATGCAGCCTACAGAAGACACCAGCGCTGAGGAGGAGCAACGGGCGCGTGAAACAAACCGCTCTCTCCTCGTCCTCCCACGGGCAAGCGTTGCCTAAGGTGTGCACTCAGACCTTTCACTCCCCCAAACTGTAACCTCGACCCCCCTAGACCCTAGCCGGTCCCCACGCCCCTCTGGAATTGGACAACTCTACCCTAGCGTGAGCTTGCCCCGGCGCTCCCCAACCGGCACTGCCGGCGGCGCGGAGGAGGCTGCGGGATGGCGCACCTGGAGCACTCTCTCCATCTTCTTCTGGGAGAGACTCTCCTCCACTCGAATTGCTCCGACGTACAGCTGGTCCACTTCGACAGGCATCGCTGGCGAATCGTTGAGCCGGAGTATCACAGCATCCTGAACACCACCACACCAGCATCAAACTGACGTCGCAAATCGACCTGAGTACCGCGGCACTGGCTCTCGTGGCCACACTTCCCAAAATACTGCAAAAACTGGATTCCCCCCCCCGGGTCACTCCTCCTCACGGCTGGCTCTTCCCTCAGACACCCACTAGGATTCACACAGCGAGTCATGGTTTGCCACGTCAAGCGCTACTTAGGTCATGTTCGCGCGAGACAGCTCTCAACTTTAATGAGCCAATAGCTGGCCGACTTGCTGCCAGGATCCCTTCGGGGCCTTGCACCCATGACTTGAGGTGAGGCCACGAGTACCACACACGTGGCCGCCGTGCGCATCGCAGGCGGACTCTGCCCCGGAGAGGTGAGCTACCTTGAACTGCTCTGCGACGTAGGTCCGCTGCCCAAAATACGCCTCGGTCAGGATTTTACCCGCCCTGTTCCTTATGGCCTCTGCGGCGCGAGCCTCGACCACCTGTTGCAGTAATGGGCAGGCCGCCCCATGCATTGAATCCAGGCAGGGCTGGTGAGCACCTCTGCAGCGCCGTCGCCTGGAGGTGCGAAGAGGCGCACGCTGTGAACGCACAGGGCGCGGAGCACCGGGGTACGGGCACACTCGCTCCGCGCAGAGCGCTCGAAGCGGAGTCAGAAGCGAGCCGAGGAGAAGACTCAGTGGACTGTATCACACGGCAGCCAGGCGCAACCGCTGCTCTGCCTGGACCATGGCACGGCTCAGATTCCCCAGTGCTGCGAGGCGAGCCCTGCCCGCGAGCCTTCACCTGCACTGAGCGGAGGTGGGTCTTGTGAAGGGTTGGGGGCTGGGTAGGGGCAAGCCGCTGAGGTACACTGGGCCGGCCATGCGCAAAGCGAAGGTGCTGGGAGTCACTGCGGCATTTACCTCGGCGTAGTCGAAGGCGTAGGTCTTGTACAGGTCGCCGATCTCACTTTGCTTCAGGAAGTACGAGAAGGTGATGTCGACATAGAAGGTCACCCCAACAGTCTCGTTACTCTCGGCAGCGGAGAAAATCCCAAACTCCGCGAAATCTACGAAATGTGCAGTCGCCTGCACCTCCGCATGCGCCCATCTCTTCACCCTCTCTTCACCCTCTCCTCACCCTCTGGTTGCCCACACCGGGACTCCGGAATGCTATCGGAGAAGGCACTGCAGCTCAAGTAAGGAGAAGTCGGCTCTGTCGTTGGAAGTCCGCATTCACTGCTAGGCACTTTCTGGCGGCGGCTCGCCTTTCAGCAGCTGAGAAAAGGTTTGGAGCTTAGGGTATAGGTTTAGCTTTGCCACTCGGCATCATCGTCGAAATCACTGACACAAGTCGTACTACGTGAGACGCAGCGGCGTCACGATGCCGCCCGGGAAACTTCTCACTGCACCAATACGATGCGAGTCGTGTGACACAAGTCCGTGGCCCAGCAGAGCAGGCCGTATACAGAGGCGCACAGGGGAATATGCCAAGGTGAGCCTGGGAGCTGCAGGGGAATATGCCAAGGTGAGCCTGGGAGCTGCAGGGAATATGCCAAGGTGAGCCTGGGAGCTGCAGGGGAATATGCCAAGGTGAGCCTGGGAGCTGCAGGGGAATATGCCAAGGTGAGCCTGGGAGCTGCAGGGGAATATGCCAAGGTGAGCCTGGGAGCTGCAAGGGAGATCACCGTGAATTTCTTCATGACGAAGTCGGGACCCTCCCAGTACCTCCCCGGCTGCCATGACACATGCCACTCAGTGCCTGCAGCGTGCTATGAACACGGCCCTAGGATGCTGGCGGCACCCGGTCCGCACCGCACTCGGGATAGGACATGACGACCGGACAACATTGGGAGCGGCGCCATGAAATGGAGAAAGCCGGCATCGAGAGGCAGCGGCCACATCGACGGATCGGTTGAGTAGAAGCACATGCGATGGGAGCTTGCGCTGGATCCCGTCCATTTGATTGGACGAGACCCGCAACGCGTCCAGCCAAGCCAAGTCAGTCACATGTTTGAGGCAGCGGCGCTCTCAGCAATAAAATCGTACAGATCAACGGCTCAAAAGCGACATCGAACGCATCCCTCGCCTCCGCCAACCACTCTCAACCCTGGCGTGGCCCAATCCTATCCGCCAACGCTTTCCAACCGTGCGCCAACCGACCCATCCGGATGCCAGCAAGGAGGCCACGTCAGCGTACCGAATACACATTGCCGGTGAACACCTCCGACGTGGTTCGCGATTGCAGCAGACCATACTGAACCAGCACCCACCTCCCTTCGTTACATCTCAGCAGCTACGCCCAAGCACCTTTTGGATAGCCCCCACAGGGCCGCTGACTCAACAGCCCTCCAGCTCCCCCAGACCTCCCAAGTTGGACGCCCATCTCACCCGACCCATCCAGATTTCTTGGGGCTCGGCCAGCGCGTTGCCACAAAGACGCTGGCAGCCGGCAATGTGACTCAGCACGCATCTGCACGGTTGTGGCCAACAAGCAGGTCTCCATCTAGCCGCGGACCCTTTTGGTACGGCGTGCACTCGGGACACCGGGGACTTGGTATCAATACATAGACCCAGGCTTTGAGGGAGAGGGCAGTATCCATGTGTACCCCAGCTTGTGATACAGGGCACAGGTAGGGCCCGGCAGCCCGAAGACAACCCACTCCTTGAAAAGGGGAGGATATTTCATCCACTTCAGTTATTCGCAGAGCGATGGGCAGCACCTCGTGGTACTCCACAGCCTGATATGAGAAGGGCAGCAAGCTGACCATCAGAAGAAGACCTGCCCAGCGCCAACACCCTGGTAAAAGAGGGCGGCAACACCAGCCGCATGACACGCAGCAGCCGCGTGCACCTCGGTGAGCGAAAACAGTGCGCAACAACCGCGCGGCTCACGACCAAGCAAAGAGCCGTCCAGTTGCAGGCAGCACGCGCAGACATAAGCAGATGCAGCCGACCCTGCCAGCATCATCTAAGGTCCAGTCACAACAACTTTGGGAGTCCTGCTAAGCACATTGCAGGGGTCCAAGCAGATGGTAACCCGTGCAACACAATGTTATTACCAGGGACCTGTACACATGTGGATCCATGCAAGACACCACTAGCCACATGCGCCTGTGCACAGTGAGGGACCCATGCAACACATCGATACTGCCTCGGGCCCCTGCAGAGAGGGGCAGCTGCAGAGAGGGGCTAGGTCAAGGGATAGCCAAGGCTGGGGAAGGCACTAACCGATCGAAATCAAACCGCCAAAAACCACATATTTGAGGCTGGAATCTCGCCGTCCAAAGTCGGATTGGGAGTGAGACTCCGGTAGCGACAAGGCTGGTGCGCCTGGTACCATATCGTCATCATCTGTGGTCGCCCCAGCACTGCTCGCCGCTCAGAGTCGACTTCCGACAGGCATGGGCAACAGTGAAAGCGTGAGAAGGCTTCGGCGTATCAGGAACACAACTCCGGCGCATCACAGCCATTCAAGCTGAAAGTCGGGAAGATCCAAGCGCACCGAATTTCTCGTCTCCCAAGGAGAACGACATAACACTCGCTAATGATGTAGAGTTCGGTAGGTCTCTCGACGGGAGATACTGTTCGGAAGGGACCGCCCCTGCGAGCACATGCACCGCAGGAAGCTGACATCAATGGGGCCCCGCACTGGACAGTTTATCGGGTGTTCCAGATATTCTAGTAAGTATCAACTAGGCACAACGGCTACTTCGCAGTTGCAACAACAGGGCGCTCCGTTTGAACCCCCAGTCCACCAACAAGGCGTTACGTTTGAACCCCCAGTCCACCAACAGGACGCTCCGTTTGAACCGCCAGTCCACCAACAGGGCGCTCCCAGATTGCTCGGACGATTCGCCGAGTGATCCGTGCACCGCGCGGGCTCGAAAGATGCAACGGGTCTTACACAAGCGCATTCAAAATATATTCGGTTTAAATTGGAGCACAGTGGAATTTCAGTGGTTTCTGCCACGTGTAGATCAAATGACCCGTGTCATGCTTTGCAGCTCTAGTAACGGTTCGTGTCACGTGTAGTAGGCACAGAAACTAGACAAAAAGCCCGTGAAGTTACATCGGCTTCAGCTCTGTTCTTTAGCCTTCGGTAAAAGAACTCCACGAAAATATTTCCTTCTGGGATATTTTCTGTGCGGCATTCTGTAAGTATTAAATCCCTTACTCATGTAGAAGTAAGGAATCAGGAACCTGCACCAGCACAATGACTGGTAGCACAGACAGCCCGCAACCAGGGGATCCTGAGCCTCCACCAAGAGGTGGGGCTACCCCGGGTGCTACTGTAAATCCTCCGGCGACGTCGCGGGAGGTGCAGCAGCTGCTTCAACAGATGAGGCACCAGCAAGAGGCCCACGATGAGGCCATGAAGACCCAAACAGCGGCGAGGATGCAGCAAGATCTGCAGACTCAGCTGCTGGAAGAGCAAATCAGTGCTCTGCGGGCCGACGCTGCAAAAGCTCGATCTGAGAAGGAAGAGGCCACGTCAACGACGACGTCGACTGGCGATGCAGAGCTGGAACAGCTCAAACGTCTTCCTTACAGCCCTTCCGCGGCCGTGAATCCCTTTCCGACACGTCCGGAAACGCTGACGGACTTTATGCCGAAGTTGTTCGACCTGTACGGGGACAAGACGCACGTGGCGTTGAGCAAAAAGTCCAACTCCTCCATGAAGTAGGAGCAGATAGTGCTGGGACCAGCACTCGCGTATTTCCACGACGCGATCGTCTACGAGGAGGCCACGATGGACCTTCTGCAGAACCTGACAGAAGCCAAGTACACCCCGCTCCTGGAGGAACTCTGCCACCGGATGCTGCGGGGACACAACACCAAGAAGGGCGTCTACGGGTTGTTGTGTAACCGGTACACCATGATTGGGTATCGTTCGATGCTTGAGGGCGACAACGAGGCTCACGGTGGAGCTGATGCTGTGCGGGCGAAGTTGGCGTTCATGGAGCAGAAGATTTATGCTCGGACGGAGGGCATGGTGGCGGACACCGTCCTGACGAAGTGGCTAGCCGAGTTCCACAACTCCAAGGCCAAGTCGGTGATGACGGCGACAGCGAAGCAGGCAGCGGGTGCTGCAAGCCGAGCACAACGCAGCGACCACCGAGTTGGAGGTGGTCGTGGAGGAGATCGAGCTCCTCCTCCGAATTCCCCGGGTAAGGGCGGCAAGGCCGCGCATCCCCGTGGGAAGAGGAATTAACTGTGCCTTGGGGCACCTGACCTAACCCCTCTCGCTCCGGGGGTTCAGGTCAAACAGCGTACGATACAGGAGTATGTACGTTGTCGCAAAGGAGCATGGCGCGCTGGAGGCGCGAGCAGCGAAGCACTGCATTGGATCGCTCGAGGAGCGAAGATGCGGTGGGTGAAAGGCCCTCCACCCAAGTTCGACCACGGGACCTCGCCGCGAGATCTGACGCCGGAGCAGCAGGCTTGGTTGGACATCGAGACGGACCGAGCTCTCCGGTCTGGAGCATGGGTACGGGCACGCCGAAGACGTCACGTTTTGCGGGTGTTTCTGGTGCCCAAGCCAGGCTCTCTTGGAGACGGGTGATGGACTTCAGGTGGCTGAACGAGTTCTATGTGAAGTCCAAGTGCAAGATGGAGACCCTGAAGAAGCTGCGAAGGCCGGCGAGTCAGGGCGATTGGTGCTTCACCTTCGATCTCAAGGACGGGTACCACGCAGTTGGGATTGACCCGGACTTTCAAGAGTTCATGCACTTCGACATCTAGGGGGTGCTGTATCAGTGCGGTGCACTCCCCTTCGGGTGGACGGACTCACCACGGATATTTGTCAAGTTGATGAAAACGCTCGTGGAGCTGATTCGCTCTCCGCAAGTGGGAAATGATCGGCACGCAGTCAAGAAGCTGAGAGATGGACAAGAAGTACGACGACGCTGGGCGGTGGGGCGACGAGAAGGAGGACTTCCACGAGGCTCGGATCGAGCAATCGCGAGGGTGTTGCCCTACATGGACGACTTCATGGTGATCACCAAGACGCAGGACCATGCCTTCGTGCAGAGGGATCGAGTGAGCAAGCTTCTACCTCGACTCGGGCTATTCCAAAACGAGAATCCGAGCTCTGGAGGAAATGTAGATTTAAAGAGACTTGCTCTTAATCGTATGTTTGGTGCACTGCTGTCTCCCGAGCTGACTCTGGAGGAAATGTAGATTTAAAGAGACTTGCTCTTGATCTTATGTCTGAAATTTTCACATCTTCAGGCAGCTCTGGAAATGCTCAGTTAAAGACTTTATGATCTTATGTTTGGTGCATTGCTGTCTCCGGCAGCTCTGGAGAAAATGTAGATTTAAAGAGACTTGCTCTTGATCGTATGTTTGGTGCCTTCACTCTCCTCCCGAGCTGACTTTGGAGAAAATGTAGATTTAAAGACTTGCTCATGATCTTAGGTTTGGTGCACTGCTGTCTCCCGAGCCGACTCTGGAAGAAATGTAGATTCAAAGAGACTTGCTCTTGATCGTATGTTTGGTTCACTGCCGTCTCCCGAGCTGACTCTGGAGGAAATGTAGATTCAAAGAGACTTGCTCTTGATGTTATGTTTGGTGCACTGCTGTCTCCCGAGTTGACTCTGCAGTAAATGTAGATTCAAAGAGACTTG
>LGRX02033440.1:117506-152547 GCA_001247695.2 Cymbomonas tetramitiformis
TGTCTCCCGAGCTGACTTTGGAGGAAATGTAGATTTAAAGAAACTTGCTCTTGATCATGTTTTTGGTGCACTGCTGTCTCCCGAGTTGACTCTGGAGAAAATGTAGATTTAAAGAGACTTGCTCTTGATCTTATGTTTGGTGCACTATTGTCTCCCGAGCTGACTCTGCAAGAAATGTAGATTTAAAGAGACTTTCTCTTGATCTTATGTTTGGTGCACTGCTCTCTCCCGCGCTGACTCAGTAGTGAATGTAGATTTAAAGAGACTTGCTCTTGATCTTCTGTTTGGTGCTTTGCTGTCTCCTGAGCTGACTCTGGAGAAAATGTAGATTTAAAGAGACTTGCTCGTTATCTTCTGTTTGGTGCACTGCTGTCTCCCGAGCTGACTCTGAAGAAAATGTAGATTTAAAGAGACTTGCTCTTGATCTTATGTTTGGTGCACTGTTGTCTCCGGGTGACTTTGGAGAATGTAGATTTAAAGATACTTACTCATGATCTTATGTTTGGTGGACTATTTGTCTCCGAGGCGACTCCGGAGAAAATGTAGATTTAAAGAACTTGCTCTTGATCTTATGTTTAGTGCCTTTGTCTCCAGAGGCTGACTTTGGAGGAAATGTAGATTTAAAGATGCCTCTTGATCATGTGTTTGGTGCCAGCTTTGCTGTCTCCCACAGGCGACTGCGGAGGATATGTAGATTTAAAGAGACTTGCTCTTGATCTTATGTTTGGTGCTGCTTCATTGTCTCCGAGCTGACTCTGCAGGAAATGTAGATTTAAAGACTGCTCTTGATCTATGTTTGGTGCTTGCTCTCTCCGGCAGCTTTGGAGAAATGGAATTTAAAGACTTGCTCTTGATCGTATGTTGGTGCCTTTGCTCTCGGTGACTCTTGAAGTAAGATTTAAAGACTTGCTCTTGATCTTATGTTTGGTGCACTGCTCTCTCCTAGTTGACTCGTGTAAATGTAGATTTAAAGAGACTTGCTCTTGATCTTATGTTTGGTACTGCTCTCTCGAGCCGACTCTGAAGGAAATGTAGATTTAAAGAGACTTGCTCTTGATCGTATGTTTGGTGCACTGCTGTCTCCCGAGCCTAACTCTGGAGAAATGTAGATTTAATTTAAAGAGACTTGCTCTTGATCTTTTGTTTGGTGCACTGCTCTCTCCCGAGCCGACTCTGGAGGATATGTAGATTTAAAGAGACTTGCTCTTGATCTTATGTTTGGTGCATTGCCGTCTCCCTTCCCACAATGCCCTCCGCGAGAGCGTCAACCAGAAGCCGAGGCGCACCCCGCCCGCCCGCTGCCCACATTTGCATCACTCTCGCTTAGAGACCGCCGTGCTGCAGACCACTCCATGTTGCCCACTCACGATGCCTCGTTCGGTGCATCGCGCAGCTCAAACCCAATGTCTCGGGAAGCTCGGAGGGAGGGAGTGCCTCGCACAACAACAGCAAGGCAAGGCCAAGGCAAGGCGCACCCTCTCCCCGTAGTGAGCAGCCGGCAGGCCGGGAACTTTACCTTCACACGCGAGCTGCAGCTGGCCCCGCTTGTACCAGTACTTATCCCCGTTGGCCAGAACCTGAAAAGGCGTATCGCTGCCGTCATCTTTGATGACTTCCCCCACGTCTCCAATCTTCAAGCACCCGTCCGTGCCCTGCCCCAGTATTGTCAACATCACCGCGCTGCCCTCCTTGATCGCCCCTGCGCGACGCCCCAGTCCTCATTTCCCCAGCGCCATCCTCATTGCCATTGCAGTATGATCAGATGTCATCATCGCGGGCGCAGGGCTTCAGCTGATGCATGACATGGTCATCGCAGGCGCTGGGCTTCAGCCGACGCATGACATGGTCATCGCACGCGCAGGGCTTCAGTTGATGCATGACATGGTCAGCGCAGGCGCAGGGCTTCAGCTGATGCATGACATGGTCATCGCAGGCGCGGGGCTTCAGTTGATGCATGACATGGTCAGCGCAGGCGCAGGGCTTCAGCTGATGCATGACATGGTCATCGCAGGCGCAGGGCTACGGCAATTTGTCTCTAATTTTAAGACTGTATTTGTAGTGTAACTGACTGACAAGCCGATATAATCGCACACCATATCTGAGGATTGTCTTGCCGTTCAGATCAACGAGTTCACCAGTCGTCAAAAGTGCCGCCTTATCTTGCAGTGCATGCCGTTTTCGACCACCGCGCGGCATGCGCCGGGATACGGCGACATACGATACCCACCAATTAGGACCTTACACGTCGACGTATGGTGTCCGAATTCCCCCGGAGGCCACCGACACGTAGGACTGCGGGGGTCACTGGCTAAGCGGATGATGCCGCGGCCTCTGAAAATCAGTGAACAACAACATCGTGGGAAATTCGGACACCGTAGGTAGTTTTAAAAAGGCATATATAGAGGACTTATGTATGCCTTTGACCCTCCTGCGGTGTCCGGACAGTCGCTTTCCAACATCCGGTAGGGTAGGATGCCGCCATCGGGTTTGGGTTTGCGGAGAGCGCTGAAATCTGCAGCCACGATTCGCGTTTCACCCGGTTGAACTTATCTAGAACTTATCGTATGCCTTGCACTATGCTTGCTTAACGGGCGTTAAGCAAGCACGGTACTATGGTCGCGTCAAGGAATGTATACCATTCCTTGAGCATCGGCATTCCGGGGAGTCGCCTAGGTCACGTAGATTGTTCATCCACTCAAGCGAAATGAACAAACCTGGCAACCTAGAAACTTGTTTAACGTGCGTGACACAAGGTACTTGAATACAGGCTTGTGATTACGTATGTTCATGCGGGTGCGTTGTAGTGCGGATGGCTAACCTCACGTGATCATCTTCGCGCAAGGGAGGCGAAGCTGATCACGTGCAGCTGGACATGAGGTCGCAATTGAAGAGTGTATGCATACATGCACTGTGATATGTTGTATGGTATGCAGTGCAATAATATATGATAAAAAATACACCGCTGACCCGGGTCAACAACAACGGTGTATTTTGAAGTGAACGGAAGTCGAAAGTGATTAAGAAACAGTTTCAAACTGTCTTGAGCTTCCCGACACCGATTTATCTGCGTCCGATGACTGTGTACATGTAATTGTACCGTCAGATCGAAAATAATCTTATACACAGTGTCCGGCGTAATTTTCGACTCATCGTCGTCATCGAAAATGCACATTTGATTAGGTCATGAAATTGCTGTAAGGGCTTCAGCTGATGCATGACATGGTCATCGCAGGCGCAGGGCTTTAGCTGATGCATGACATGGTCAGCGCAAGCGCAGGGCTTCAGCAGATGCATGACATGGTCAGCGCAGGCGCAGGGCTTCAGCTGATGCATGACATGGTCATCGATTGGACTGATATGACCCAGGCTTCGATACATGTCACAGTGCAGCGCAGGCGCAGGGCTTCAGCTGATGCATAACATGGTCAGCGCAGGCGCAGGGCTTCAGCTGATGCATGACATGGTCATCGCAGGCGCAGGGCTTCAGCCGATGCATGACATGGTCAGCGCATGTTTGGTCAGTGCATGTTAGTGAATAGCTTTAGATCAACTGTGACGTCATCAACATTTGTTACAGGAAGGCCATCGATTAATAGTGACATGCTCAACGCATCTTACACGAAGACTTCACGTCGACTTCTTTCAAGGAGGCGATAGATGGGGTCCCTGAAATTGCGGAATTCGAGAAGGGATACAGCCGAGACCCTTCAAAATATCAAAGATTATTCCGAAACAAAGGTGGCAGCTGGGATGCCTTGACATCCCCGCAGCTCTATGTCCCCCCTTGGATATGGCGACGGCGCCATCAACGAGCTGATACCGTGGTTGGGCCCAGTCAATCTGAATGATTCTGTATACTTTTACCAGAAGCATATCCCGAGGGATCGCAAGACTCTGAAATAATCGTATTGTTCTGCCAGCTTCGGCGTCTAGTGAAGGGCACCGGATTGCTTTGCCTGGATGCTGCTGTCACGGACTCTTAGGCGTTCAGCCGATCCGCCGTTTGTGGCACCCTCGAAGCTTTCCACAAAACCCTAAATCACTGAAAAGGAAAATCACCCAACGCTCCACCGGACCACGTTCCACCTGCTTTGACACCCGGCCATTTCGCCTGAGCTAGCCTCCCGCCCACCCACTGCTCACACAGGCACCGCCATCTCTTCATCCACGAGAGGTGTTCTGGTCCCCATGTCGGTGCACCCTTCGAGGACTTGCCGCACCCTAGGCGACTCAACCACTGGGCACACCGGTTTTGCGGACGATTCACCTACCAGGGTCGTTCTGTGAACCGGTTCACCTACCACGCGCTCCAGCTATTGCAAAATTCGCTCCGCATACCCCACCATTTGCTCCGCACCGGTCGCTCCGGCTTTCCGACCGGACAATATGGCGACAACCACCGAAACTCCCTCCCCGGCGGCGATTCCGGCAACTGTTGCATTCCGCTGCGGGTTTCCACACGCAGGCAGTGCTCTGCTCCACAGAGTGCACTGCCACCCAAACTGCGGGCAGCTCCGAATGGAGCCACGGGGGCTATGGAACAAACAGTCGGACAAGCGCGAAAGAAAAATCGCGGCCAATTTTCCTGTTGCCTGGTCTTGCATCAAGTCTGAGGCGGCAGCGCTTTAAAGGGGCGAAGCGGACCGCTTAGCCCCTTCTGTCGGGACGGCAGCAGCTTGAGCCGGCCAACAACGGCCAGTGCCAAAGCTCGACAAAAGTAACTGGGAAACTCGTGTATCACGACGCAACGCACTGAAAGCGCAAGTGGTGGGCTACCGGTAACATGCACATGGAAGGCGTACCACTGGCAGAAGAAGTTTCAGCGCCTGCCGATTGACCTTCAGTTTCATCGCCAGCTGGTTGAACTGCAGTTTGATCGTCTTCTTCGAGGACAAATCCCATCTTTTCAAGTTCGTCTTGAATACTGCACCCAGGGCAGGGAGTGGGAAACTTTATTAATGGAAATGCGCGAAGCGCAATGCTTCAGTTCAAAATTTCGACAACGCGGACCGAGCATCGCGAATAGAAGCGAGAGCAAGCTCCGTGAAGGAAACAAACGGTTGTAAAGTTCCCGCTGGAAGCATACGGAACGTCAAAGCCGTGAACGCGTGCAGTTCAAAGCCCCCGACAAAGAGGAGGGCGCAACGCCAAAGGAGCAACTCCAAGTGGTCTGATGCTTCCAAGCCACATGGCTGGAAAAGATTCATGACAGCCCAGAGGTGTAATTCTGTCATCGCGTGCTGGAGTGCTGGACATGGTAAATGGCGCGAGTGGAGTCTGTTGGTACCGGCAAACCAAATTCACGAAATATTGTTCTCCTGCCGCGCTGTTATGCGTAGCTATCACCTGGTAAGCCACCAAAATTTCAGCGAAACTTCCTCGAAGATTTCCGAAAATGAGGTGCAACCTCGGCAAAACCGAGAGGCGGAGAAGGGGGGAGGTGCCGGGACTGACCGCAGCTTCCAACTGCTCCAGTTGCGCCCCGTGTAGACGCGCCTCGAAATCGAAAGTGACGAGTGGTGGATAATCGTCTACTGCGTCGACGTTAATCGAACGTGAAAGTGAGCCGCGAGTTGCGCAAGGCAGCAAAAAACTCGGCCAGTAACAGCGGGGCCGGGCTCGTTAGGACCCCTTGGATAGGTCGGGGGTTAACCTTCTGCAGGAAAGATGATCATGCTGAACGTCGAATTAGACATTTCTTCAAAGCCGAGGGGTATTTCGACTTTATCAGGCTTTCCTCTTGGGTTAAGCGAGACGATGGCGCCAAAAATATTTCGAAGGAGAGCGCACTCATATTGAAGTGGATCCATATTGTGAGTATCCACTGATTCTTGCGAGAACAAACTGTTGTCTGAAGCTCCGATAAGAGAACATTTGCTCGAAAGTCTTGCAGAATATTTTCGCTGAAAACTAGAAATTGGCTGAAGCGCGATTTCACTTGGAGTCTGTACGTCACCTTCAAGTGACGCCTCCTTTTCTTCATTTATCATCGTCCTCCGCACCCTTGCTCCAAGGAATGAAGGAACCTGACGACAGAGCGTTTAGCGTACTTCGAAACCCGAGTGTCTGAGGTAGTTGCTGCCGAATGTGAGCCTAGGTAGACTCACGATAGCAATGGAGGTATCTGTTGTCCGAGAGCCCTAGCTGAAGCAAATCAACCTGCAACGAGTATGCAAGAAAGCGGACATTAAAGCATACGATAGCTTTAAGCTTAGGAAACGCGAAATATAATGAAGTCGAAAGTTAGTTTACGGCTTTACCCTTATTCCTTATAGCTGTGTATCATGAGTCCCGTCCTTAAATCTGGTTTGGAGATTACGGCCGTCGCGTCGCGTCGCGTCGCGTCGCGTCGCGTCTGACCAGATTTAAGGATGAAGAAATCGGCGTACTGCGACGGTGTGCACGACATTTATCGTCTACGTGGCGTCTGGATGGTGTCGTCGTGGCAACGGCAAAACAATTGCACGCAAGCTTAAACGTGAATGCAGTGTTGAAATTGACAGTGCCCCGTAAGTCGCTTTCCAGCGGCTGTTGTTTTCGGGATGCTAACGTGTACCAAACACAGCATTACTTTGCATATGAATTCTAATAAGTGTTAGGAACAACATGTTTTTTTTGCGCGCAAGATTCGTCCAGGATTCTGGATGCTGGACGACTCTTGTGAGGGGGGGTAATGGGCGTGATTCGAGCCAGCAATCTCGACTCACGCCCAGCAGCGACTCATACTGCACAGCATGAACATATCAGGCATATCATATGAACAAACGAAATCAATTCTGAGCATCTGACAGTGCACTGTCACCTTTAGCGGAAACGCGGATGTCAACCGCGTCCACGTTTCCGCCGCGGGGCTCGAAGCGGGTGAACCAAATGACCAAATGAAACACAGATGCGCACATACAACGTTGAAAATATGTTTCAGTTGTTGCTATTAGTATTTTTTAGCTTTCCCTTCGGCGGGATACCGAAGGGAATGCCGTTTTGCGGATGCGGTTTCCCGCTTCCACCATTCCCGCTTCCGCCACACGAAGCGGAGAATTCGAGATCTGCTTCCAGTCACCGAATATGTGCGGGGATGCTTCCTATCGTTCATGATACCTTCAAGTAAACATTATTTCCTTCTAATATATCGCGAATACTTCAATTTCTTCACTAATCTACCCTGCTGCACTAGGTTTTCACAGTGTTAATTAGGTCAAACGTTTGACCTACAAAGTGTCGCATTGCCTACGTGGAGCGTACACTTGCGTCGCATATCCAAGAAGCGTCCATTTTTTTATCTCCGATTTGATCTGACGAACATTTTTCAATTTTTGCCTACGTGGAACCAAAAAACGCGACGCAAGAGCGTCGCGTCGCGTAAATGTTGGACAAATTATCTCTGCGTAGCATGCTACGCAAAAGATAATCGTAATAACATCTCCGCGACGCGACGCTCTTGCGTAACTTTTGCGTAGCGCTTTACAGTTTTCCAACCAATCAAATCGCTGCGATCAAAAGTTACGCGACGCGACGAATTTTCATTTTACCCAAACCAGATTTAAGGACGGGCCTGAGTGTCAGTGTGCAGTACAATAGTCTACAGTATACTCTGGTGTGCAGTCGAGTGTCACGAGGCTGGGTCAAGCGAAGGGGTGCGGGTGTAAACTAAGGTAGCGATGACATGACAGCCGAAATTTTATTAAAGTCATAGTCATCCGATCGTGACTTTCAAGGGATCAAAATGACCATCTCGATGCCCCGCGGTCATAGCCATATATTATAGGGTGATGCAAGCCCTGCGGAAACATGGTATGCATTCCGGCGGTCGTCATAATCGATCTGTGACCATCGGATCGGCATAATTCGGCATAAAATAACCTACGGTTATGTGCAAAACTGTGCGAGATTTGCGCAGCCGGTTCGATAGCACGATCGAAAAGTTTGTAATCCGACGTCTCATCATCTGTCGGAACATCCGCGACGTCTGAAACCAGGTCAAAACCATTGGGTCAAAACCGAGCTCATGTTGCAATCGCTGCAAGATTCAGTAGTCTAATGATGTTAATTAGTTTTCAAGAGATAATAAATTTATTGTTTACGTGTTGGGGCATATGTTGTGCGTTTCCGCGCTTCATTTGATCTCGGATGGTGCGAGAACCACGAGCTCAAAGTGGAGGGGCCGCAACGGTTTCCACGAGCAAAGCGGATGCGCGTGTAACGAATCGTCCGTGAGGCGGAATGGTGTGCAGAAGTACAGTCTCCGACATCCTAGCAGTACCCCAGGAAGCGTAAACCGTAGGCAATCCAGGGCAAGCCGTTGTTTAAGGTAGGGATATTTTTTTCCGGAGGGGTCATTGTGAGATGCTCCACCCACGTCACGGATGAGCATCATCCGTGACGCGGGCGGAACATATGCTTCATAACGTAGACAATAATATACTGATATGTTGCGCAATGTAAACCGATGATGTTTGCACTATGCATTATATCATCCTAGTGGACAGTTTTCAGTCGAAAACTGCCTTTAACAGTGCGAACAATAGAACTTTCTCTCTCCACTTTGAAGGCCGCGTAGCATATTAATCAAGAAAATTACGCTCTTGAACAAAAATCGTCATATTCCCCGAATATTCCCACGACCGTCGGAATGCATACATGGAAACACCACAACATGAAGGTGTACAGGAAGATAAACAAAGCCATGGGACCGGTTCTCCATGGGGAGTTTTAGGCAGACGGAATCGGTACGCATTCAAAATTCTGACGTGCTTAGCATTCTTCAAAATTTCTTTGCGGCTAATTGGATGGCCAAGAGAAAAGCGCCGAGATTGGAAAACAGCGGGGTAGATGATACCACACTAGCAGGGATAGCTCATGCGACTGGCGGAGCAAAAAACTAAGTTGCATGCTCAACACCACAAGGGCAACAGTTTTTGTTATAAATCCACAGGATTGGGATTCGGGGTGGACAATGTTGAGGCGATCTATTACACGGCCAAACTCGACAACTTGTTGCAGGCATTACAGCCACCGGTGATTCATAGACTCAATGATATCAAAGCAGGCTGAATATACTGTACAATATATCAAGGTTCGGTATCGGTTGTTCCGCGTGGTATTGATAGTTTATGATTATTTTCATTTTATCATCAATCGATTCTGATAAATGATTGGTGTGATCAATCGATTCCAATATTCTGATAGTGCACAACTTCACTATCAATTGATTCTGATATTCTGATATATCGATGGTATCAGAATATTAGACAAACGATGCCGAACCTCGACAGGGACCTACAGGGACCTACCGGGACCTACATGGATCTACAAGAACCTACCGGGACCTACCGGGACCTACCGGGACCTACAAGGACCTGTAGATCCCCTCCTTGAACTCGGTATCATATGCTCCGCGTGGTATTGATAGTTTTTTTATTATTTTCAATTTATCATCAATCGATTCTGATAAATGATTAGTGGGATCAATCGATTCCAATATTTTGATAGTGCACAACTTCACTATCAATTGATCCTGTTATTCTGATATATCGATGGTATCAGAATATCGGACAATCGATACCGAACCTTACAATATATGATATATATGTATATAACAAGTCTGCCGGAGAGTCTCGGTGAACGTGCGTAGCTCGAATATGTCTAGAGTGAACATATTATGTTGTAAATACTGCAGGTCCATGGGTCCATGCCTATAGATTACTAGAATATCCCGGTTCACGGATATCAGACAGTCCTGGAACCAATATAGATAACCTCTCATAAGAAATAAACCCTAAGTTAGATATACCCGGAACGGTCTCGAAGTCGCGGAACGGTCTCGGTCCTAGCTACCTGTGACACCTTGATGTGTCACAGCACAGGCTTACGGATCAGTCACGGTCCAGTGTTGGCTACCTAGGAATTTGTCATAGGGGCCTGCACCGGGACTCCCGGTCAGGGCTGCCTATACAGATTTCAGCACACCACCCCAGCACGGTGGGTGGTGACTGACAGGTAAGTCGGAGATGTAAGATAATGTTAGGGCAGGAGGTAGGGTGACAAGTCCTAACTGCTAACCCAACTGTGCTATTCTGATACACAAATTGGAACCCGCTAGGAAGCCGGCACAAGAGCAGAAACATACAGGCACTCGGGTCCCGCTAAACTACTGAAAGGCTCTGTGTCAGCAAGTCGGCTTGAAGAATTCAAAGGTGTCAAAGTAGAAACATAAACCAAATTGAAGACCATGTTGAGGTCTCAGCACGTCTCAGCACACCCCCACTAAGGTGGTGCACTGCCATAACCAGAACCACAACTAATAGCAGACTCGTCCTGGTCAATGTCAGACGGAGGAGGGCTGTAGTCCGGAGACGGTGGAGCCCCACCGAGAGGCTCACCAGGCAGAAGTGGGTCACCAGGCAGAAGCGGGTCAGGATACCGGAAGACATAACCCGGGACCCCCTGCTTCCACCACTCCCGCAGGTGGCGGTCAGGCGGTACAGCAGAAGGATCGCACCCACCGAGGGATGCAAGCACCGCGTCCAGAGTGTCGGGGCTGGGGGCTCAGATCCTCGATGCCCGGGTAGATGCACAGGTCCCCCCTGCACAGCACAAGCTGCGGTGCAGCGTGACCCGACACCTGCACAGGCTCGCCGTCATTGGCCGCCGTGTAGGCGGCAGCTCCCACTCCCATGACCGAGATGAAAAGGATGAGAGCGATGAAGTAATGACACCCCCACGTAGCTACCCGCGTGTGCGGGGAAGCCCCATGGCGGCTTGCCACAACCGTAGGTGCGGGAAGCACCACCAGACTGAGGCACGTGGGGCGCGGACTCCGACGCATGATTCGCCGAGATGGCCGGGGTCCGCGGCTTCACCGCGAAGCTGCCGTCTGCGAAGTCCTCGTAGTCGTCGGTGTCGTAGCCAGTCAGGTCAACCGGCTCGACCGCGGCGTGGTTGACGGTCTCCACAACTCCCGCGAACTCACCGCCTGATTCTTTCGTAGTGGTCATCCGCGTCGATTGAAGGGTCGCGGGTGAGCCGTAGCCGTAGAGCTCAAGTAGCTCTTTCTCATTCGCCAAGACAGGCCTAGCAGGGACCGGCACGGCGGATGCCGATGCCGCCGCACCACCTGCCGGAACCTGCTCCTCTGGCACGATCCCCGCCTCGGCAGGGCCACACACCAGAGCCGAGGTCTGCGGCTCAATGCCTCCATGCGGCGGGAAAGATGCGTGAGTGTAGTGCACCTTTGGCTCAACCGCTGCGTTGACCTCCGCCGCAAGGTCGTCCAGCCGCGGGAGGATGTCGTCACCGGATGTCGCCGCCACTGGCGATGCCGCGTCAACGGAGATAAAACAACCTGGCAGAGGTACTGTACGAGTAGCTGTGACACGAGTACTTTACGTTCGATCGGTTCGGTGACAAGTATCCCTCGTTGGATCGCATTCTGATTTCTGAAATCCGAATAAAATAATTTAAATTTGGTGCCGATCGGATGTGGTTGTTGTGTGGTGTAATGGTGATGGTGTTGGTCATGCGATGATCCGTCGCTGTCGTGTGCCCGCGCCTGTCCGGCTGTCGTGTGGCTCATGTCGAAAATATATTCCCAAATAAGCCAAAGAAAATATATTCCCCAGGCGACAACTTTCTATTCCCAAATAATAATATTTCGATATTTTAGTGAATATAAACCTTTGGTGTATTCACTACATCACGGCCAGATTATTGGCCGAAAAAGAAAATCCCACAAGACTTTCGGTTTATACTGGTCATAGAGAAGAGATAATATGATATATAATCCAGTGTGCCACGATGGAGTCGTGAATCTGTAGTTTGATCATATGATGGTCGTGACTAACGCGAATGGCCCATGTATAGTGCTGCTCATAAATTAATGGCTACTGTTCATATTCAAAATCCTACCATAAGGACCACCATGCCATGGCCGATATTCCAAGATGTATGTGCCCAAGGTGGCCAACGGAGGTATCGTACATGTTATTTGTATCCAATATCGTAAATCTTGGGTTTGCACCCGGAATGACCCTTGGATTGTTTTACAAGGGCTCACTCGTCCAAGCTGCATTTTTGCACTTCTGATGGTAAAAAAGTTGGTCCTACCATAAGGACCAAGATGTTGCACATGCTAACTGCATCCTTAAGGGTCCTTTGAAAATTTGGGGACCCATGTTGTCAAGTTCTCGAGCTGCTCTTTCCGCAGTGTCTTATCAAAAATTCCATCCGAGTTCATCTTGGCCCTCAAAAAAGTGGTCGAAGCAGTATTGGCTGTCAAAGCTGGAAAATACACTAAATCGCCCAAAACAATCTTGCCCTTCGTCCGGTTCAACGATGAATACACGCCCAATTATCGCACATTCTGGCTATGATGTAGATGGCTCGAAAATTTAATTAGTGTGTCTATATGGCGACAATAGCGAGGTAACAGTGTGTCAGCGGCATGTGCGCATTCAATATAGCACCCCCGACTTCACACCAAAGCCAAAATTGACCCTTAAATCGTATGACATTTGACTGAAAATGATGGGACAGGTTGATTGGGGTGCAACTAGATGTCCACTGTGAGGTTATCGACTTGTGCTCTATTCTAAACATGATTGTATATAACGACGCTACGGTGCTACTGAATCATTGGACGCATGCTCAGCCTCCATAGTCTGCCGGCGAAAAAGATGTGCTAGTAGTTTAAGAGATTTTTGGCTTAGTTTAGAAAAGTTCTCGACTATTCTTTACGCTACCCATGCCTAATACGGGTAGTGTAGCATCCCGCTTGGGTTAAAACTCGGCAAATGGGAAATAATAGGGGACTTAGTTCAAGTCCAAGGCAGGGTATCGATATCTCCGATAACCGATATACAGTAATCACTCACCTTTAAGAAAACAGGAAATTCACGCCAACGTATTTTTACATAGAGTTATTAAATATGGGGGCGATGTATTAAATATGACGGAGTTTGGGAAAACGCTGGCTGGTTCCTTAGCATAGGAGTTCCTTATCACTGAGTGATTACTGTATCGATATATCGGCAATATTCCTATTAGTCGATACCATTTTCCCCGTTATCGGAATATCAATATCAACTAATACCTCTTTACGTAATATCAATATTGACTGATGCCATGTCAGCACTTATTACTATTAGCTAATATACATTCTGGGTAACATATCGGAATATTTGAATATCGACAGGAATCGCTCCTTTGGTTACATACGGTCATGGTTTCATTCGTCCGCGGCCTATATGTTGGAACAGAAAGTGTTCATTGACATGGTTCGAAAGGCTCGATCCATGAGGATCCAAAATTCGAACTTCGACGCATATGTAAGAATAAGATGGCCCCTGCCAGCCTCCATGACTAATTTGTCCAACTATTTTTCAACTATTTTCAACTAATAGTGATTACCATTATGGGTCGATCCCGAGGTCCAAAGCGCAGAAAGATAGAGCAATCACACGAACGTGGTTCTGGTCTCACGGAAAAGGGAAAAAAGGTTATCGAGGAATAGATAGCTCCAAAATGGGGAATAGAATTTTCGATCTGTTTTTGGGGAATAGATTATATGTCACATGTAACCATGCTTAATTCAATCGAGCGCCAAAAAAATTTACAAGCAGTTTGACTAGCACACTCCCCAACACTTCACAGCCATGGAGGACCAGGAGGAGGAAAATGTAGCATGAAGCATAATTTTTTCCACCATTCGATTCTAAAGCGTTTGTATTCATTAGGTGAATACCGTTCGTTTGAACTATCGATTGGCCCCATCCGCAACCGCATCAGCTTAGCCTTCGCGACTGCAAGCTAAGTTGGTGCGGTGTGAGATGGTTTCAACCACTTGCGGCTTTGCATAATAGGGGTTTTCGTGAGAATCTTCTCACGAAACTTGGCAGTGATATTGTTCAATATCAGTGCACCCTCAAGAGCATATGGCAAGCCGTTGAGTATATTAAAGACGGCCGCGTGCTGGCATGATGCCTTTTGGGTTTGAAACCCAAACCCAAGCATGCCAAACAGCGAAGGGCTTCCCGTGAGTTCCAGCGCACGTAACTTTGCAAAATATATTGATAAGATGCATATATTTCACTTTTCTGAAGTGCAAGGTTTGCGATAGCTTGTGCGCGAAGTTAACATATCATTTCTTTGACCCAGATTTATGAGTTTGTATATCACGCTAAAATCTGTGTCAAAGAAATAGTAATACCATTTTGTGCACAGACTTTCTTAGACCTTGTGCTTTGAATATATCAAAGATAAATATCTTGGCAATATTTCTACGCAGTTACGTGCGCTAGAACGCACGGGACGCCCTTCGCTGTTTAGCATGTATTGGGTTTGGAAACATTCGAACCCAAGCCCAATAGATCTGCCAAAGAAATAAATTGATGGTTTTGCCAACAAGTTATCTCAAACCTTGTGCTTCTGAGAACTGAAAGATATGTGTCTTGTAAATATTTGTGCATAGTTTCGCGCGCTATAACGCACGGGAATTGCTTTTCAGTTTGGCATGTATTGGGTTTGGGTAAACTCGAACACAAACCCAATAAATCTCCAAAGAAATAAATTGATGGCTTCGTGCACAAGGCTTTTGAGGCCTTGGGCCTTTGGCAACTAAAAGATATATATCTTAGTAATACTTTTGCAAAGTTACGGGCGCTGGAACTCACGGGAAGCCCTTTGCTGTTTGGCATGTTTGGGTTTGGATTTGCATGTACCGAAACCCATGATGTGTAGCACGCGTTTTGCGCATAGCTGACATCAGAGGTTGTGCGTTTGAGGGTGCACCAATATTGCTGTTAGCAATATTGGTGCCAAGTATCGTGCGCTAGAACGCACGAGAACCCCTCCGCTGTTTGAGTTTTGATGCGATGTGCATGAAAGTTATAAGGGCCTCTCAGCTTAGCTCGCAGTCGCGACTGCAAACTGAGCTGATGCGGCCACGGCTCAGTCAAGAGCTAAAAAAACTCCTACCTAAGAGTCTAAATGATATATCTTTGTGCATTACCAACGTTGGAAAATGTTTTCCCAATCTAATTTACTCGCAAACAGTGTGGGCAATCATACGTGCAGTGAAATATTCACGGCCGTGAATTTAATATTCACGGCCGTGAATTACAGATTCGGGAGGGCGTAAACCGTACGTTTAGGGCTCTACAGTATGTGAGAACTGAAGTCGGCTTGGTTGCAAAGACCTGTCTGGTATTTTCTCTAAGTATTTTCAGACGTTCCCAAAGTGACCAAAAACCGAACGATCGGCGATCGAACGGTTTTTGGTCACTTTGGGAGTGAGATCGTGAGTTTAGGCTTGGTGACAACACGCGAAACAACACTGAGTATTTTCAGACGCGTTCCCAAAGTGACCAAAAACCGAACGATTGGCGATCGAACGGTTTTTGGTCACTTCGGGAGTAAGATCGCGAGTTTAGGCTTGGTGACAACACTGAGTATTTTCAGACGCGTTCCCAAAGTGACCAAAAACCGTTCGATCGCCGATCGAACGGTTTTTTGTCACTTTGGGAGTGAGATCGTGAGTTTCTAAGGCTTGGTGACAACACGCGAGACAACACTCAGTGTTTAAGTATTACCAGTGTTTAAGTATTACCGTCTGAAAATACTTGAAGAAAATACTCACTGTTTGATTTGTTAAATATGCAATTTTAACTAAAGGCGGAAGGCTTTCTCTCCGGGAGTGTGCCCCTGTCCAGCGAAATAAAGATCTCTAAGATTGTATACTAATCTGAGTAATCTTTTGCTTCAAAATATTATCACATATTCCTACTTAGTATGATGTGGGTACCCGTTTCGCAAAGAAGATGAAACCCCATAGCGCAACTATTGCGGGTTTCAAATTCCTTAAATTCCACCCGCTTCCGCCAAATGAACGCGTCATCCCACAACGAGATGTGTGGTTGACCGTTCAGTTTGTGCAATTTGTTTAGGGAAAACAACGCATACGAAATACTATTTTTGCTAACGCTTCCCTCATCCGTTGCCCAGGCTCTCTTGCAAACGAGCGCGCGAATGAGGGAAGAAACGCCTAGCGGAAACGTGGACGCGGTTGACATCCGCGTTTCCGCTAGAGGTGAAATTGCACTGCCAAACGGTCAGTATGTGTTTATTATGCTTATATGATATGCGTGATATGTTCATGCTGTGCAGGATGCGTCCCTGTTGGGCGTGAGTCGAGTTGGCTGGCTCGAATCACGCCCATTACCCCCCTCTCAAGACCCGTCCAGCATCCTAGATTCCGAACGGATCTTGCTTCCAACCCTTTCTAATTTAAGCAAATTGCCTGCACACTCGGTATCGTGGTCAGGAACTCGCGTAGCATTACGTATCTCGTTCGATGAAAGCCACGTACGGTACCTGGTTCAACGAAAGCCACGTATCTGGTTCAACGAAAGCCCTGTATCTAGTTCAATGAAAGCCCCGTATCTGGTTCAATGAAAGCCCCGTAATCTTGCTTGCGCAAAAAAGTTGTTCCTAACACTTATTATATATGTAGTCAACTGTACAAGGGAACCGTGGAAAGCAAGGGCAACGCACCTTTCATTTTTGATGGAGAATCTTTTACCCTGTCCTTTTTCTTGAATAGAGGACAATAAAATGCATACCATCAGTGTGTTCAACAGTACATCGATACCCGCCATTATCGCAAGAAAGGCACACCCTAGTGTACTTTTTCGGAGGCTTCCTCATGTTTGCAAAACGAAAGTGAACAGATGGGTGGGGGGAAAATTTTAACGCTTTATTAAAAATTTAAACGCAAAACTTTAGACGCATATGCATGTGTCACACACCTATTCCCCAAAAACAGATTGAAATTTCTATTCCCCATTTTGGAGTTATCTATTCCCGAATCATTATGCTACCACGGAAAAGTCTAAAGGAAGGCACAATAGAGCACTCCTTGATGGCTGCGATGAACTAGGTGTGTAGTGTGATAGTCAAGAGTGCTAACTCTTGATTGGTGAAAAGTGGTTGCGATAGCAGTCACTAGTTAGAAAGTTGTAGACAGCAATAGCTGGAAAGCATTCGACTAGTGTCTAAAAACATCCGATATATTAGTATATCAGTTTATTGGTATTAACTGATACATTTTTCTAGGCATATCAGAATATTGCTATCAACTATTAGCCTGTCCGTGATTATTGGTATTGGCTGATAACTTATTGAGATTATCGGTATTGACTAATAGCCAGATTTTATTATCAATATCAACTAATTAGTGTTTGGTGGTTATCGGAAACAACTAATAGTGCCTCGTACCAGCCGATGCCCCCCCTTGTTCAAGTCCTGAATATGCCATAAACCGGAGGGTAGCCATTCGCGATACCGCAATAGGGCACCTTGAAAAATTATTGAAAAAGAGGTCCTTATGGTAGGACCAACAGCGTTCTTGGTCCTGCCATAAGAACTGCCGGATAGTAGCCATTAAGGGGCAACGAAGAGCGGGCGTGGTGTTGCCGAGACTGCCCGACCCTGTCGGTCGCGCATCCGCGCATGTCACCTCGGTTCCATAGAAGGTGTGGCAGCGCGCGAGGTGGTTCGTCTGCTCCCATAAGGCATGGTTGTACCGAGTTCAATAAGGTTAGAGGTTCTGCGGGTAGGGATTCTTCAAGCGGGCTCAAGGTCTCAAGCAACTCAAGTAGTCAAGTAGACTAGTGACACTATAGTGGTGTCACCTGCAACCCGGCCGACCCAGTGACCAGTTCTCCTTTCGCATACCTCATGGACCCTTCATCGATGAAGTGGGGCGCCCGAAGATCGCGCGAGAAGGTGACCCCCGAATTCTTTTCAAAACTGCCGTATTTTTAATTCTGAAAATTCGGAATTAATTTCAGTCAATATTCGTCGAAAATGGCAAAATGCTGCGGGGGTCCATATAGGGGCCATTCAGGGGGAGGGGGTAATCGATGCCTATCGACTGCGCACTATGTAACCCCAAAATTTCGAATTCAAATATGTCACTTGGGAGCGACTTCCTGATTTTGAAAAAAATCGTCATTCGACCCCCTCAGCATAACCCCTTAAAAATTGACATTTTTGCTTGCCGCATGGTCAACGCGTCAGGAGTGGCACTGCACGACTCGACCCCCCCTTGTAAAGTTTGACCTTGTAGTCGCCATTTGCATACTCCCTGCATATTCCGAATTGATGGCAGTCGCATATAAGCAATATCCATGTGTGTAGGGGGTGCATTTTCGGAAAGCGTGTTCGAAATCGTCAAAAAGTGCCCCATAATTCATGAGCAGGACTATATGTGCTAGGTGAGCCATGTCTTGGGCGCGAATGTGATCGTGTCAGTGTCATTCGCGTCAGTGGTCAGTGTCATTCGCGTCACTGAGACAGTTCATCCAAATCTACCCTAGACAAAACTTAATCCGCTATAGATGTTAAAAACCTAATCCTGGAAAAGGCTATTCCGAATTCCAGTAATGTATATTAGATATACTTATACGCACGCACATGCCGGGGGAGTATCACCTTTCAATGTGCGTTGTGGAGACCGACGTTCTCACGTTAGGGTGCGGCGAGATGCGCTCGTGCTTGATTGACATAATGGTCCGACCACAAGTGCATCATGGACCACGCTATAAACTGGACAAACCGTTTAGAATGTGTATATTCCATACGCATTTGCCGGACTGTCGACTGCGCGACGGAGGTGACGAGCGCGTCTCTTCCGGTCACTCGCCCGGTCATGCGGCCACGAGCGCCTACAATGACCCCGGGTTGAAACTTGAAAACCTCGTTTGAGCGAGGATGCACCGGATGACGATCCTATTAAAGACCGACACCACTACAGCGAGTGCTTCATGCTGAGACCCGCGAGACATGCGCTGTGCGTGTAAGACGCGCGAGGGTGTAAATGAGGAAGTGCGCGATTTGCCCAAAATCCCAACTGCTTTCCCGCGAGACGGTTGAAGAATGAAACAGAATCTTACTGAATCTAAAGACGCGTTGTGTTATTGACAACCGGCAATTGCATGTAAGTTACGATGTGCGATATATCCTGATGATCTACATCCTCACGTTTAGAAGGCAACCGCACGAACACTGCGGCTCTCCATTTTGAAACGTTTGCGAAGTGTTATGACTTATTAGGGCTGCCCACGCTTTGCTCCTACGTGAGGAAGGGAGGGCGGCAAAGGACATTGCAAAGTCTGGGGAGTGAGGAGGCGGGGGGTATGCGCCCTAGGGCCCATGTGGATGGCACCAGGTACGACTTTTATACACAATTGAGTATATAGTATAAAACGGCCCATCACCAGAGACCCGGGTCGCTAGCAGTGCACTTGCTGCCTTGGCGATGATGTCCATGGTTAGCTTTTGCTCGAACTCATTTAATCTGGGTTATGGATGTCCAGAATAATTCAAAACTGGGACTACGGTACAAGAGACGTACCGGACGACGGGTGGCAATTCACCCTCATATGGCATCATCGGAAGAAATGATACTTTATTAACCCAACCGGTCTGACGAGGGTGAAAACCCCGATGTTTTTTTTCCGAAAGAACACGGTTGACACAGCATTTATATACCCCGCGTATGTGAATAACCTACGTATCGGCTCATCTTACAGAACAGTATCGAATAGTAACGCATTCGCGGATTCCGCGTTCTCGATAGAAAACGCAGGAACGCGCCGCACAAGATACTGTACACGTATTGGATACGGAAATGATATAAATTAATTAAGAGGTAGTTATGGCTACGGCGTCAGACAATACGCCTATTGTTGTCCCGGTGGGGCAATACTAGGCACATTCGTCTGACGTGGCAGCCATAACTAGCTTGTCGCTCGCTCATCTTTAACTGATCCTACGGTCGCACTGCTCGCTCAGACCGGAATGTTATTTCTTGCCACGTCACTATCATTATTTTTGAGCTCTGTTTCCAAATCCTTGATGCTGTCGCGAAATTTTGCTCTCTTCTCCCGAAATTTGGAAACAAAGCGACAGCATCGAGGATTTGGAAACAGCATCGAGCAGCCCGCGACAGCCCGCGACAACCCGCGACAGCCCGCAACAGCCCGCGACAGCCGATACATTCGCGGGTTTTGCGCGCTTCGGCACGATTTTTCTCTTTCGGCGACCTTTCGCGTGAATCTGCTCTCATAAGCTTCCATTGTGCGAAGGTGGGATAAGACGAATGGCGTTCCCTCGGTAATAGGGGCGCGGTTGGGGAGGGAATGCCACCCTTCCTACCGGACGCTTATTGGCAGGGCCCTTACCACGTGCACCCACTATCGGGAAAACCATCAGAGCATGCCAACTCAAAGATGACATTGCAATGCGATTTCTGTAAGTGCGCAAATGGCAAAACATCATTGGTTCGGTCGATGCCGAGCGAGCGACAAAGCTCATTATATACCTCGACACGGGGGAGGGGGAGGGGGGGTCCATTCATTGTCCACGATAACATACCATAGATAAATATGTGCGTACGAGTGCCGCAATCATTGACAATAATACTATGGGTAGATATACCTCTGGCTCGCTCCACGGCTCTTGGCTTTGCTGTATCGGTTGCGTAACCTATGCGAGGACGCTACACTTCGATATAAGAAAAAAGGGCTTTCTCAGGCCCTACTCTGGGCCATCACAAGTTTTTAGTTTAAGTTCGGAGTGCTTTTATCTCATGGCAACTCGTGTGCAGACTGATTGCTAGCAGATGCTAGTTAGCACTAAGATTTGGCTGGATGCCACTATCACTTACAGTAGATCGCGGTCTATAAGAAAAAGGTAAATTTCCCGTAGTGCTAGTTTGTTATTTTTTTCTGACCCCTTTTCCCTCTCTGGCGTGCTCGATTTCTTATCCGAGGGTGCCCGATTTGCATCGCTTAGCGTCGATTTTTTCTTAATCGCGACACCTATAATCATCGACGTAAACTTAGCGATGGCGATTTCTTAGTTGCCCATTTCCCCACAAGTCGATGCGGGGAGAAAGTTAGCGTATTTTTTCTTATGCACACTCACAAAGCACGCTCACAGAACTGCCGAACTGCACGCTACACTGGAACGCGGTTATAGTCTCCTACTGCACTGAGAGGGTATACTTATGGACGAACGTAAAGTAGCAACTGCAAGGGCACTGAAAGGTTTGTTTGATGAGGGAATCCTCAATGGGATAGACCTCAAGAGAGAGAATACTACGGCTCTTCTCATCCCCGTATGTTCTGAAGCCGACCGTGCTGATAGATGGCCTTCGTGAGTCCGAAGGAGCCGTTGGACCTCGAGGTGTTAGATATGACAGAATACTCCAACTTAACAGATTCATGATTGTATATTGCCTAGTAGTATGCATCCTCAATTGCGTATGCGCCATGACGCCATAGATTATATTTCGAATGCGCACGGCAATCAATCTTCGATAAGCTATGATGCACTTACACCGATAACAAGTAAATGAACCCTATTAATAGGACTAAATAGCATGGTCAAGTTGACGAATATAGCGTCAATTTGTTTCTTAATCGGAGGGTTTTCATGACCTCCCGCGTGGAATTTTAGCGAAAGGTTTCTTAAGGATTTTCTTCATTTTTTGAGAGAAAATTAGCGGCTAGTTTCTTGTAGATACAATTACTTATAGACTGCGATCTACTGTATGCAACAGGTGCTTCTATCCAGATCCAGCTGCTGCCTATTTTGTGTGGGCATGTGATTGAACAGTTCGAAATGTCACAAGAGGTCTGCTATCCTTGCTATTTTTATTGAGCGATGCAGGAAACCGCCCGTTACCGCTGGAGATTCTGTCGATTTCTCCACTGCAGCCCGCTTCCAGAGATCCAGCTCTAAAAACTTTTTCAGGACAAGTGGGTCTCGTGCGCGGCGCCCGTTTCTATGTTCTCTACTCGGGATGTTAATATCTCATCACACTACAGGGGAATACTCCCGAAAGCTATCTTTTACGATCGTGGACAAAGTTTCGAACAAAGAAGTGGGCGTCTTTCGATGCCGGCTGTCGCAGCTAGCCGCACGATGTAGAACTCTCCAATATCGTCTTGTAAGTATTCAGCCTCAGTTCTTTGCGATGCCTAACTTGGCGCTTTAGTGATTCGTCGAGAGGTGGCTTTGACGCTGCTGGCAGTGACTCCGGTCTCGTTCGTCTCTCTAGAGGGTCCTTCCTACCACGATAATCTCCTGAGTCGATGTGCTGCGACGTTGATGCTGTCACTTGCTTTTGTTTCTCTGTTGGCGATGTGTGGTTATCGACTGAGTTGGGGGCCTCTCTATCTTCGTTTTCTGTCCTCGATGCTCTGCGCGCTTTCGTGGATTTGAGAGAGAGAGAGAGAGAGAGAGAGCGAAGTCGTTTGCATGGGATGAATATCTGTAGATTCTCTTTTGTCACTGCCCGCAGTTTGTCTCGCCACTCTGCTGGCGTCTCGCAATAATTTCCGGCGTAGCGTCTTGGCGCTTGGACTCTGCTGATTTGCGGTTTATAGTGGGATGCCTGGTCGTGGTCCTACGTTGTGTCCACTTCCATTCTGTGAGATTATGGCGCGTTCAGCTGTGGCTGCAGTCGCAACTGCTTTTGCGCCTATTGGTCTGACTGCCGGCCTCGAGCAGATTTTTCGACAGTACTTGAGAGTCTGTGAGATTCGAAAGTTGTGATTCCACCGGTGTGTCTGCCTCTTCCTGTCGCAGCGCGGTAAAACTTCTTTTCGTGATCTTGAGCATACGCAGAGCTGCACGGCAGTCGCGCTGCTTAATGTCTGTTGTAGATGTACCTCTAGATTCTCTAGTAGTGGCTCAACTGCCAGCTTATTCATGCCGTAAATAGCACCTGCTCGTCTCAAAACGCGTCAAATATACAGTTTGTCAACCATAAAACAATAATTGGGCCACAAAAAATCCATAATTTATCGCAATAAAAATTTCAGAAGGCGGCAGAATTAAGGTGGACGCGTTGGCGGCAGAGCGAGAAGTGTAAAAATCCGTGCAATTCGATATAAGTTGATATATAGCAAATCGATTCGGGAATGCTCCGACCCCGCAGGTTTTGGGGTGGCACCTGATACTAAAATCATCCGTTAAGAAGGGTCACGTCGTAATGCCCAATGACATGTGGAGCTATCCATACTGGCAAGTCATGGATAGAAATGGCACTTTGAGCTAGATCCGCCAATCATCACACCAACATCCCGCATAATGCGTGTGTAAATAAATACTGTGCTTTGAAATGCGACAGTAACAAAATGCTAGGGATATCCGCCTACCGCTGCTACATGGGTCAAGTCATCTGCTTTGACAAAGATGGCATGTTCGGAACCGAGAACAGAATCACATCGAACTAGACACCTTTAGACACCTGAAATGCTCATTAATGATTAACAAGAGCTCTGACCAATTTTCATGGCAACTCAACATCCATAGGTTCACCACGTTGGTGCAAAAACACGCATAACATTCAGATTGAGCACAAACAAAAATGCTGAACGCAACCGTCCGCACGCAGATAGGCAGCCAATGACGGCACGAATGAACGTTAAACGAGCGAATCCCGCCAAGTGTTTGGGGAAATCATTTCGCTCTCCAGCCAATCAGTTCAGCCATGCGAATAACCACATTATTAATCGATCGTTTGAAAATTAGGAAAACATTTTTTCAACGTTCGTAACGCACATAGATATCTTATTTAGACTCCTAGGAATTTTTTTAAGTTCTTGATTGAGCCGATCCGTGACCGCATCAACTCGGTTTGCAGTCGCGACTGAGAGCTAAGCTGATAGGCCCTTATCACTTTCATGCACATCGCATACAAACTCAAACAGCGGAGGGGTTCTCGTGCGTTCTAGCGCACACGACTTGGCACAAATATTGCTAACAACAATATTGGTGCATCCTCAAACGCAAAACCTCTGATGTAAGCTATGCGCAAAACGCGTGCTGCACATCATGAGGCAGGTTTGGGTTTGCATGTACCCAAACCCAAACATGCAAAACAGCGAAGGGCTTCCGGCGAGTTCCAGCGCACGTAACTTTGCAAAAGTATTACTAAGCTATTTAGTTCTTAGTCACCAAAAGCCCAAGGCCTCAAAATCCTTGTGCACGAAGCCATCAAATTATCTATTTGGCAGATTTATTGGGTTTGGGTTCGAGTGTACCCAAACCCAATACATGTGTTCGTTTTACCTTCAGTTGTAGTTGGGCAGGGCGCAGTTGTAGTAGGGCAATACTCACCCTTTGTTCACATGCGAGAACACGGCAGTTCAATAATGGTGTTACTATGTTTCATTCTATCATGGTGACCTCACTTGGCTCGTTCCAGTTTTGTTGCCGGGATTCAACTTTTTGGCACTATTGAGAAATTGCAAATCGGCGTCAGGTTCATAACAAGGAGGTAATGCACGTCCTTTGACTCCACCTCATGTGCGGGATGCAGTGTGTGTGTGTGATTATGTTGAACTCGTTGCTGCCCTGTTGCTGAACGATGGTACCAGGGAATACACCTGTAGTCTGTTCTCTATCAGACAACAGTTGCATCGTGCAGGTGAAGGCTTGGTTTGCAATGCTCCGTATTCGTACCAGTCAAAAAGAGGCAGTTGGCTTAAGGAAACAGTTTCCCATTGTCTGTTTGTCTGTTGCAATCAACCTGTCAAACACAGTGCCCAGGAACAAATTCCCCTTGAATGACATTCAAAACTTCAAGATGCAAAATTTCTGTATCGATCCACGGTCAGAGCTACATCCAAAGTTTCGAGCCAAGCCATGCTTTACTGTGTATGCAAATTCCATGGAAAGCCAGCAAATGCTCACTGCAGATTTAAGGCAGGCGCCACCCGCTGTGGCTCATGCACGGACCTGTGTTGCGCATGCCGGCTGCAATGCCGTTGATGGTGATGAGCAGAGCATCGCGGAGGCTCTTGTTTCCAGGATCTTGACGGAGACTCTTCAAGACTTCCGCCTGCACATCTCACCATGATCCTTGCCATAAAGCCAGACCATGCAGAATGCACGCAACACTGTTGGCAAATCTGCTGACCAACCGTCGTTAGCCCGGATGTTGTTTCATCAAGTGCACACACCAGAGCATTCATTCCAGGGCCGTGGCGCACGAGAAAGATGCAAACACAGCAGCAGGCTTGGGCCCTTTCACCACTCTCCACATATCCTCTGCACAGCACGGAGGCTACAGAAAGGGGGTCTGCGTGGAAAAAGACAGGGGCAGACAGGCTAGAGAAAGGGGGTCTGCGTGGAAAAAGGCAGGGGCAGACAGGTTAGCGAAAGGGGTCTGCGTGGAAAAAGGCTAGAGGGTCTGCGTGGAAAAAGGCAGGGGCAGACAGGCTAGAAAGGGGGTCTGCGTGGAAAAAGGCAGAGGCAGACAGGCTAGAGAAAGGGGTCTGTGTGGAAAGTGATCGAACCTGGAGGATGTTCACAATGTCAATGTATGGGTTACGGGTGGAGATTAGGCGACGCAGAGTGCGGTTATTTTGGGTGAGCTTGGAGTGATTGGTGATGGCCATCACCGAGGCTACAGTCTCCTTAAACCTCTCTCTCAGAGTGCCGCCAAGTGCCGACAGGCTTGGATCCTGCACCTCCAACCCCCCTTCCCCCCACTCACCAAAAACTTCCCCCCACTCACCAGCCAGGTCCTCGCAGATGCTGCCTGGTCGAGCCTCGTGACCACAGGCCGCCGCGGGCATGACGTACAGCGCACCTGAATCAAGGTTTCGTCATAGTACTTGGCGATCCTCAGATCCGCCTTTGCCAGTACCATCTCGATCAAATCAATCAGCGACTGCCCATCCCATCCCCGCACAGCTAATCAGAACCAGGAAGCCCTTCTTCGCATGTAACGCCAAGACGCCCGCGGACCAAACGCCTCTCCAAGGAATTCCCAAAGGTGCTGGAGAGGACACCATTGACCGACCAAAAATAACATGCGAGGAGGACGCACATCACCTACAGCAGGGTATCTCACGATGCACGGTCCACCATGGCGCCCCGTACACCAGGCGACAGAGAGGGGCAGCGATTGATCACCGCGGAGTCCGGGGCCGCAGGAGGCGACGGACCTGGAAGAAGGGCCAGTGCAGGTACATGTCTTGAAGCACCTCGAGGTTGCCGGACTCGATGGCGGCGGAGAGCGCCGAGCCCACTCCGAGCCAGGCGGGCAGCGCGAAGCGCGTCTGCTGCCACGCGAAGATCCAGGGGATCGCGCGGATGCTGGTGACGGACGGGGGACCCCCAGTCTTGCGGTGCGTCGGCCGCGAGCCGATGTTTAGGTTCCCCAGCTCACCCTCTGGTGTGGCCTCGTGAAAGTACCGCAGAAAGTCCGGGTTCTCGTACACCACCTGCACGCCTCCGCCGCCCGCCCCTGTTATTCCCGTCTGCCAGCTGACCAATCCATGCCTCGGATCCGCTCCCTGTGGCGCATGCCAGCTAGGCGCTTCCTGTGCTCCCGCAACAGTGGTGGAGAGTGGTGCCGATTAACGGGGAGCCGCGAGAATCAATGGCAGAGATTGCGCAATGTTACGCGTGGGGCCCAGCAGCGTCCTCAGCAAGGTCGCTCAAACACCGCTGACGCTGCGCAGAGATAAAGACACCGCTCAGCTCAGGAGGCGGCACGAGTCTCGCTGCGACGGCGCAAGGGAGGCAGGGGGGAGAAGAGGGGCATGGGCCATCTCCGCTTTCGGCACCCCAATCGGGAATCCACAGATCCTGGCTGGCCTCCTTTCTCCTGGCTGGCCCGTGGCGTCCAAGAGAGATGGAAGATACAGCACAATGGCACTTCGCAACATGTACTCCATTGACTAAAGACAGTCAGCAGCAGGGCCCTCATCTGTGGGGGGGGGAGCGTGCAGGAGGTCCCTTTCTACCAATAAGCACAAGCTAGGAGAAGGGCGTATACGCAGCGGCAGATGGGTGGTGGGAGGGCATACACTACGGTAGGCTTTGCAACTGATCACCGCCATTTCGTCCATGAGCGTCCGCCAGTTCTCGTGCTTGCGTTATTGGGAGGGTCCATGCAACCAAGCAATGTGGCTGTTGTGTAGATCTCGAGCTGCCTCATCGCCACCTGTGTTCATGGATACACAGCATCCATCTCATAGGGGGCCACCTTCTGCCGATACAAGACTTAGGCTTCTTATCTTTAGAAATGGTTATTGTACAATCTGGAGCTGATGAATCGAGAGGCTGTGACAGGGTTATAGGGCAGCCCTAATGAGAGCCCTGCTGTCGTCAAGAGGCTGTAACAGGGTTATAGGGCAGCCCTCATGAGAGCCCTGCCGCCGTCGAGAGGGTGTGACAGGGTTATAGGGCAGCCCTCATGAGAGCCCTGCCGCCGGCGAGAGGCTGTGACAGGGTTATAGGGCAGCCCTAATGAGAGCCCTGCCGCCGTCGAGAGGGTGTGACAGGGTTATAGGGCAGCCCTCATGAGAGCCCTGCCGCCGTCGAGAGGGTGTGACAGGGTTATAGGGCAGCCCTCATGAGGCGCAGCTTTCACATGCTCTTTGTCCAGCCAGGGTGTCCAAGGGGGGCTGGTCCCGTCATGCGGTGGCAGCAATAGCCGGGACTAGCAAGCATTGAAGGGCGCTCACAATCCAATGGCAAGCATTAAAGGGCGCTCACAATCCAATGGCAAGCATTGAATATGCGATGCAAGGAGGAAGTACTAATAGCGGATAGGCCTCGGAGGTGAGTTAGGAGACACGGCCGTGCTTTGAGGCAGGCTTCTCAGTCATAGGCCACAGAGGGGCATCGCGCACCGTCACTTGAGAGAGGCTCACTAGAATCCCATGGCACAGATGTCATGAACTCAGGCCACGAGCGCATCCTCAGACCATTGCTCACAGCGGGAGGCGCCGGGACTTGCCTGAGGTGAGATGCCGAACTTAGCTTGGATCATCTCGCCTTGCTCGGTCAGGCGCAGCTTGCCCTGGATCGACCCTGGAGGCTGCGATTTGATCGCCATGTACATGGGGCCTCCTCCGCGCGCCAGGGACCCTCCCCGCCCGTGGAACAGCGTGATCTGCCACCACAAGCCGCACTCCGGCTCAATGAAGGTCTATGAAGCCAGTCGGCGATGAAAGCAGTGCGGTGATAAAAGCAGTACAGGTCCCGGGGTCGCGTGGGGCACTAGGGTAACTATTCCCCCATAGGCTCCTTGGCATCCTCGGATCTCGCAGTCCCCCAGCCTCTAGGCATCCCAACCAGGGTAACTATCCACCATAGGTTCCTTGGCATCCTCGGATCTCGCAGCCCCCAGCCTCCAGGTATACCAACCAGCGTAACTATCCACCCATAGGTTCCTTGGCATCCTCGGATCTCGCAGCCCCTCCCCCTCAGCCTCCAGGCATCCCAACCAGGGTAACTATCTGCCTGGTGAGACGTGGAACGCGCAGCAAAGGAGGCACATCAGTTGCGACACGAGTCACACAACACAAGTGATAGACATTCCAGGCTAGCACTTCGCCGTGCCACAACCCTTTTGAAACGGGTTGGGGCACGGCGGAGGCGTGCGCGCAGCAACCATCCAGCCAATGGGCGACAAAGTGGGCTTGGGGATGCCGGGCTCCAGGCGCAGGTGCTAGATGAGCTTACTTTGACCCCAAACTCGTTGCACACTTGCACGATGCGCTCCTGGGCCTTGAACAGCTCCCACGACGCGGCCATGCGCCCGGCATCTTTCCCTGCTCGCCCCGCCAGTCCCCCCCCCTCCCCCATCCACAGACCGCACTGCCTTGAGGCGGCAAGCAGATACCAGCTCGCACATTTCCCCCAACGGAACATACACGCGTTGGCGGCCGCACAGATGCATCGGAGGTGAGCAGAGCGAGGGACCGCGTCACTAGCGCAAGCTCCATCTGCTGCCATGCCTCACCGCCGGGTACCAAAGAGGCCACGAGGCTCGTGCGAAACACACGAGTCTTCGCCTACTTGGGGGCCGTTCAATACTTCTGCCCCAGCCTTAAGGAGAGATTCAAGTGCTACCGACAATAAATCGGGTGCAGCGCAAAGCACAAACCCACCCAACCTCCGCCTTTCCCCGAATCAGAAAGCAGGGGCGAATGCCCGAGGCGCTCCTCGCCGAGGCTCCTTGGGAGTTGGGGCCACAGGCGGGCAGGCATCTTGCAGCGGTGCTGAGCTCGGGAGGGCGGGAGCGTGAGGAGGGGGCAGGAGCCAGGGGCCACACCTGAGTCGGAGTACCCAAGCATAACCTCTTGGTGGTCGTCGTGGCTGTCCGAGAGGTGCTTGCGGTACCACTCGGTGGAGAAGAGCGTGCGCAGGGAGTTGGCGCAACCCGCGAGGTCGGAGAGGGTCTCGAAGAGGGGCACCACCCGGATGGGGCCGTAGTCACAGGAGGCGCCGAATGCGGTGTCGCTCTGGTACTTCATCCGCGCCTCACGCTGCAGCAGCTCCACTGCAAGCACGTCGCTCGCCTGCTCATGCATCCATCCCCGGCACCTCCCCTCGGTGCTCATCCCAGGCGCCTCCTCGCAGGCCCGCCACGCTCCGCAGAGTGTGGCCGCGCGCCTTCAGTGGCGCACTGCATCTTGTATGATGCGCGGAAGCTGCACGCTCCGTGTTTGGGCTCTGCCACGCGGGAGGTGCTGCCAGGCACGCTCATCGGGCGTCAAAAGGGACCCCAGCATGGAGGGTGGTATATTTCAGGCAAGTTCATGCCCTCCACAATCCCGAGAAGTGCTGAGGGCTCCCGCGAGATAGCCTGCTGCGCGCGGTGAGGGCTCCCGCGAGATAGCCTGCTGGGCGTGGTGAGGGCTCTGTGGATAGCCTGCTGGGCGCGGTGGGGCTCTCGCGAGATAGCCTGCTGGGCGTGGTGAGGGCTCCAGCGAGATAGCCTGCTGGGCGCGAGTGAGAACTCAGCGAGATAGCCTGCTGGGCGCGGTGAGGCTCGCGAGATAGCCTGCTGGGCGCGGTGAGAGCTCTGGTGAGAAATGAGATAGCCTGCTGGGCGCGGTGAGGCTCTAATGAGATAGCCTGCTGGGCGCGGTGAGGCTCTAATCAGATAGCCTGCTGGGCGCGGTGAGGGCTCCGCGAGATAGCCTGCTGGGCGCGGTGAGGGATAGCTCTGGGCGCGGTGAGGCTCCGCGAGATAGCCTGCTGCGCGCGGTGAGGGCTCCGCGGAGACCTGCTGGGCGTGGTGAGGGCTCTAATGAGATAGCCTGCTGGGCGTGGTGAGGGCTCCCGCGAGATAGCCTGCTGGGCGCGGTGAAGGCTCTCGCGAGATAGCCTGCTGGGCGTGGTGCGGGCTCCCGCGCGATAGCCTGCTGGGCGCGGTGAGGGCTCCACATGAAGATAGCACAGTATGGGCGTGGTGGCGCTCGCGAAGAAGGCCTGCTGGGCGTGGTGAGGCTCCACAGCGAGATAACCTGCTAGCGTGGTGAGAGCTCTAATGAGATATTAACCTGCTGGGGCGCGGTGAGAAGGCTCTAATGAGATGACCTGCGCCAGGCGCGGTGGCGCTCACTTGAAGAGAGCTGCTGTTGCGGTGGAGCTCTCGTGAGACCTGCTGGGCGCGGTGAGGAGCTCCCGAGATGGCCTGCTGCGCGCGAAGTGAGGAGCTCTCGCGAGATAGCCTACTGGGCGCGGTGAGGCTCCCGCGGGGCCAACGCCTGCTGGGCGCGGTGAGGGCTCAGCGAGATAGCCTGCGCGCGGTGAGGGCTCCGCGAGATAGCCTGCTGGGGCGCGGTGAGGAGCACTCCCCGCCGGGATGGCCTGCTACAAGAGCTGATGAGGGCTCCCAGCAGAATGTACTGGGCGTGGTGAGGGCTCCCGCGAGATAGCCTGCTGGGGCGCGGTAGAGGCTCCGCGAGATAGCCTGCTGGGCGTGGTGAGGGCTCCGCCGAGATAGCCTGCTGGGCGCGGTGCGGCTCCGCCCGAGATAGCCTGCTGGGCGCGGTGGGGCTCCGCGAGGTAGCCTGCTGGGCGCGTGAGGGCTCCGCGAGAGGCCTGCTGGGCGTGGGCTCAGCGAGATAGCCTTGCTGGGCGCGGTGAGGGCTCCGGAATGGCCTCACTGGGGCGCGTCCCGGGCTCCGAGACCTGCTGGGCGCTGGTGAGGGCTCCCAGCGAGAGGCCCTGCTGGCGCGTGCAGGCTCCCGCGAGATGATAGCCTGCTGGGCGCACGGTGAGGGCTCCCGCGAGACTGGCCTACCACTGGGCGCGGTGGAGGCTCCCCGCGAGATAGCCTGCTGCTTGTGCAGTGAGCTCCCGCGAGATAGCCTGCTGGGCGCGGTGGGGGCTCCCGCGAGATAGCCTGCTGCGCGCGGTGAGGGCTCCCGCGAGATAGCCTGCTGGGCGCGGTGAGGGCTCTAATGAGATAGCCTGCTGGGCGCGGTGAGGGCTCCCGCGAGATAGCCTGCTGGGCGTGGTGAGGGCTTCGGCGCTCGCGCATTTACACGCGCAGCGAGGCACCCATGGGGGCGCTGACGTGGCAGCACGTATCAGTGCTAAATGCGAGCGCGCAAGAGCGGCAGCGGCGGAGAAAGTGAGGGGGGAGGGCGGCGCGGCTCACATTGGACGCCATGCTGATGACGTACGCCCCGATGGCGGAGCTCCCGAGCTCGGCGGCGCACTTGAAGGTGTCCAGCACCTCCTTCACGTCGTCGGGCATGTCCATTACGGGAGCAATCAGTGGGCGTCGCCCGTTCAACTCGCTCGAGAGCCACTCGATCCTGCGTCATCCGCCAGCCCTCCCGGCAGGGTCATCACCTGCATGAGGCGCGGCACACCGCACCAGGGGGCCGAGGACGCGCCGGCAATTTCGGCCTGCATGTCGGCGGCACAGAGCCCACATTACTTCTCCCAAAAGGCTCGGCCCGACAGGCAGAGGGTGTGTTACACCTCAACAGGAATGAGAGGGGTGTGTGTGTTACACTCCAACAGGAATGAGAGGGGGGTGTGTGTTACACCCCAACAGGCATGAGACGGGTGGGTGTTACACCCCAACAGGAATGAGAGGGGGGTGTGTGTTACACTAACAGGAATGAGAGGGGGTGGGTATTACACTAACAGGAATGAGAGGAGGGGTGAGGGCGTATGTACACCCTGGGGGGGACGAGGGGAGGGGCGGGGAAGAGGGCGTGCGTTGGACCTCTTGGGCTCATCCCAAGACACGTAGCTACCTAGCCCGAGGTAGTTGGTGATTGTGTCCAGAGCTTTTGTGTGCCGCGTGCTCTCCTGCGCATTGCCAGGCTCCCCCTCCCCTTTCACTCCATCTGCACATCTGCAAGCCCGCGCTGAGAACTCCGCAGCAACCCCTTCATCCCCATGGCGCCTCCTGCATGGGGCGCGCGCGGGGGGGGCGGGGGGGAGGAACACTTGCAAACTGCACGCACCACGTGGCAATAGTTGTGCCACGTGGCAAGCATGGAACGGCCCCTGCAGCAAGGCTCCGATTTGGCTGCTTCCGGGGAGGCGACGGACCTGGCGCATATCCAGCTTCATGAGCTGGAAGCCAAAGGCGGCGAGTACGGCGGATGGTGTCCAGCAGCGGCCCTCTGCCAGGATGCCGGGCGCCACCCAGTCCCAAAGTGACCTATGGCACACCTGCCCTCCTCGCCCCAGCGCCACAGTCCCAGGCGACCTTAGCACACCTGCCCTCCTCGCCCCAGCGCCGCAGTCCCAGAGTGACCCTTAGCACACCTGCCCTCCTCGCCCCAGCGCCGCAGTCCCAGAGTGACCTATAGCACACCTGCCCCCCTTGCCCTACCCCGGAGGCCTCCCGCAGCCCGACTGACTGTTATGTCAACATTGCTCCAGGGACCGCATCATCACAGCGACAGCAGCAGCTGGCGGCAACAACCGTGATGGGATAGCAGGAGATGAGCGCGAGATAAGCCTGAGACAGGGTCCAGGAGGGGGCTTCAGAGGGCCACAAGGGTTGCTGCGACGGGGGGCACCAGGAGGGACTCGGTGAAATCTTGGATGCTGCCGAACACCTCACTCTTCAGATCTTCGCTAGGGGTGTTGCCTGACACCAAAGCCCTACCAGTCGCATTAAAAATAGCATGCGCATTGCTATGGACCCGAATAGCATGCTCATTGCTATGGACCCGAATAGCATGCTCATTGCTATGGACCCGAATAGCATGCTCATTGCTATGGAACCGAATAGCATGCTCATTGCTATGGACCCGAATAGCATGCGCATTGCTATGGAACCGAATAGGATGCTCATTTCTATGGAACCGAATAGCATGCTCATTGCTATGGAACCGAATAGGATGCTCATTTCTATAGGAACGATACTGAGCCTCCAGTTGTTTCAGATTGGAAATATCGGAAGCTCCAAAAAGATGCCCCTCTGGGAGCCCCAAGGGCATGCTAATTTGATTGGAATTGCACATGGACCAAAAGGTGCGGATGCTTGCCATCGCTGATCATGAGCGGCCCCCTCAACATCGAGCGGCTTCAGCCACCTCGCCCGCCACCAAACGCAAAATAGGGTGCTACAATCCTTTTTGCATCAAGAGAAGTGGAAACAACCCGAGGCCCTGCGGCCGTGATGCGAGGCAGGGAGGCGGACCGGCCATGAGCTCCTCCATGACGAAACGGGTGCTGATCAGCTTCTCGCGCAGGGACCCGAGCACGACGCGATAGGGGGCACAGCCAGAGGCGGAGATGGAGTTCAACATCTGTACACCACATCCGCCATCCCATCACTCTTCGCAGTGCCGGCTGCTTCACCTCCCCCTGAGGAGGTCCGTGCTGCACTACTGCGCCACCTCAGCGCGCACCACGGACCCAATCAGCTCCGTGGTGCGCCCCAGAAGCCGGGCCCTCCCCTTGCGGCAGTATGTTGAGACAGAGCCCTGAGTCACACAGTTGTGAGGCTGGAGGTTGCAACAGCGGACCTTGTCCACGGTTTGCTTCGTGGTGGACTTCAAAGCAGACTTCAGCTCTCCCTTCGGGCTTTGCGGCTCCTTAAGCGCACTTCCGTTCTCCGACGTCTTGATAAAGGGAGTCGGATTCGAGGCAGCCGGGCTCTTCTCTGAAACCACGCTCCCCCCAAACCTCCCTCCCCCATCAGAGGCGACATATTCCCAGCCAATTGAGATCCCCCTCCCCCTTCATCCCCCAAATTCGCAAACGCTAATGGGCAGGGGGCAGTGGCAGGGGACATCGCAGGCTGCAAAACTGAGCCAAGCCCCTACAAAGCCCCTGTGGAGCCCCCGGTAGGCGGCGGAGAGTGGTCCAACCAGCTGCAGCACTTATGGTCAGGCGTGTCGCGCGCGCCTCAGGAGGGAAGACACTACAGAGGAGGTGCCAGGACTTCGGTCCTGTGCAGGCCGGGGAGCGTGGCTCTCCGCAAGCGGGGCAAGGCGGGCGGGTGAAGATACCCGGCTCGGGGGTTTCGGAGATGAAATATGGGATTTCCAGTGGAATGTGGGCAGCACTCCCATCGGTCTCCTTGTCGTACACTGGGTGGGTGCCTCCCACCATGCCCTCCAGGATGCGGGCGCTCCCCTGCCGCCTGCCCAACCCGCCCGAGGACCACCCACCCGCGAGCTTCTCATGCCCGCTATGATGCCCGCGCATGAACGGGGAGCGTGGAGGTGAAGGAGCTCAGAGAGGCGGAGAGCTCCAAGTGATGATGCAGGCAGTTCGCTGAGGGGCCATCAGGGGTGCCTATGCCGAGCCCAGAGTGGCCAGCGGGGAGCCCGCCCGCCCAGGGGAGGGGGAGCGGAACATGGGCCCGAGAGCACCAACGATAACTGGCAGAGGTCAACGTACCCAAGCCCAGAGTTGGCGCGGTTGAGTGCTGAGTTTTGTGGTGTGCCCGTGACCGACGGATTCGGGTTCTCTGAGGCAACATCCTGCGATGCCACACAGGGGGGGGGGTAAGGCTCGGGTGCTTGGAGCCCACCTGGCCCGGGGCGCTGAAAGAGTGCCCGGCCGTGTTTCTGTGTCCCCAGAGAGGAGATGCAAAGAAGCAAGCGAAGCTGTCTCGCCAGTCAACGCAAAGCTCTACCAGCTGTCTCGCCAGTCAGCGCAAAGCTCTACAAGCTTCTCGACACTTAACGCAAAGCTCTACAAGCTTCTCGCCAGTCAACGCAAAGCTCTACCAGCT